>JAMFNV010000013.1:1647-289209 GCA_025768905.1 Aspergillus sp. MA 6041 | reverse complement strand
CTAATTTTGTTATTTAGTAATCAAACCACGCAAACCGCGTTGCGGTCGTGGCCCCCCCCCCCCCCCCCCCCCTCTCCCCCTTTCTCCGAGGTCGGCGCAGGATCATTCCAGGCGGGGCTCCGATAGGTCCTGTGTTTCAACAAAGGGGTCTAGACTTTAGTCTCAGCTCCATTGGTGGGCAATGGTCATGGCACGGTCCAGAGCTGTCACGGTCTTTTGACGGTCTCGCCCTTAGCAATTCGGCCCCCACGGGCATAAAGTAAGCGCATACGGTTGGCTACTGCGTTACAGTCTGCGGTATTGATCGTATTAAAAGAAGATTCCCGACCGGCGTCTCGGGTAATTAATTAAATTAATTAAAAATGTAGCGGTTTCATGGAACTCCCTGGCGGCTTTTCGTTACACTCGCACCATCGTCAAGGCCACATTCGCCAGTGCACACAGGACTGTAGCAATCAAGAACGGCGCGCCCACCCAGCCGTTGCCCTGGCGGATGCCCCATCGGAAACTAGCAACAAGCATCGGCACAGATGAAAGAGACGCAATCGATTGAACCAGCGGGATGGCCGAGCACGCCAGCCCGAGGATCTCTGGCTCCACAACCGCCATCAGGAGGTTGCGCGCCGCCAATTCCGAGCCTGCCCCTAGCGCGGTGGTCACAATCCCCCCTATAAGCCCGACACTGTGTCCTGCCAAGAATACCACGAAGTAGCCCATCATTAAAAAGGCCAAACTCACTTGTACCAGGGCTTTTTGGAGCCACTTTTGGTCCGAGGAAAACTTGGTAGCTAAGACGCGAGAAAGCCAGGGGAAAACGACTAGCAGTATGCCGGTGCTGATGCCCAATTTGACGACAAGGAGGTTGGTCCCCTAAAGGATTAGCTCCTCATTTGGACAAACTACTGTAAGAATGGTATTTTACCTCTGCGTAGGTCCATCCAAACCGCGTTGATGCATACTGTAGGATGAGTGAGGTGCTTTGAGTGCCCATGCCCTCCGCAAGCAGGCAAACAATGATCCCCCGCGCGCTCCCGTTGGCCATAATTGCATATACGGTATTCGTTGCCTGGCGAATCGTATCAAGTAAAGTAGAATTCGCCGAATCAGCGCGAGCTTGGTCCTCAGATCCTATGGCAGATTCTGATGGTGAACAGGGGCGGATTATCTTCGTGGCTGTTGTCCTTGGGTGAGTTTCAGGAAGGAAGCATGTCAAAACGCACCCAATCATCAACATCATCACACTCATAGCAAATGGTATCCATGGGTTGATGGATATGACCAACCCAGTTATGGCCATCCCGAACAGCTGGGCGGCGAAGATGATGCCGAATATTCTCGAGAGAATGGCCGGCCTAGCTCCAGTTAAGCTACTTGCCATGAAAAGAGGGCTAGCTTGCGGCATACTGACCTCTCCTCCTCCGAATACAAGTCCGCGACGACGACCGACAGCACTGTCGTGGCGGTTGCGCCGCCTCCTCCGATCAATTGAAAGAACGAAGGGAGCCAAACCGCACGCAGGGGCACTGCTGGCTGCAGCCAACCTGTGTGTGCAGTGTTATTATCAAGTGACCAAAGGGCCCAACAACATGAACACGCAGTGCAGACTTACATATCGCCAGGTGGCTGGTCTGGGCAAGAAGCATCCCGCCCATTGACAAGACCAGGACAGGCCAACGACCTTTTTTATCGGCCATGAAGCCGTATGACGTACCTAGCACAATACCTGTGGAATATGAGTCGACCAATCCAACCCATAAACGAGCGGCGCTTCACAGCTTACTTGGGATCATGTCTAAAGTGTTTTTCCATCCATTGACCGCCGCGAGCTCACTTTGAATCGGGCCAGCTTTGCAAGTCTCAGGCGACGCGACAGGAGAGATCCCACTCAGATAGCGTTGGCAGATAATATCTTCATATACCGCGACCTGAGATGCAGACAGCATTGACGTGCCCAGGTCAACGATGAAGACTATGATGGCGATCAGGACAATCACTGCTGATCGACGGTGGGTTAGCCTCGTCGGCCCAGGGGAATCAGGGTTCTGTCCAGCATCCTGGAGCAGAGGCGTTGTTTCGGACATCTGCAGCAGAATGTTTTTTATGAGGAGAATTTCTCGCGTTCACTGGAGTTGACGATAAATGCCAGAGGAAGCAGATCGAGCGGACCTGTGTACTCCAGATCAAGCCTTTTGTAACAGCTTGGCTGTCTTATGTAATGCCGACACAAGAGTTAACTAGTTAACTAACTAGTTACGGGAACCGGACAGAACGCCGTAAAACCACGCACAGTCGTGCTACAGCCAGAATCTCCACAGTGTAAATGTAAATAAATATTTGTAAATGTAGACAAAGTGTATTTATTTCGCGATGGATATTCCGTCAGTTAATACAAGTATAGCGAACTACGATTCAACCATAAAATTACCAATTGACATTTTATATTGCTTTGCTCCTCAAGTTCGAAATACTAACCATGTCCTTAGTTGCCAATATATATATATTTATCATGAACAGATACGACGTTCAACCAGATGGAAGCACATTGATTTTAAATATATGTAGCGATTAAATATTTAAATGCCATGCGCCTAAAAAATATCTAATGATACCTGTAATTAGCAAACTACAGTCTAATTCAATGGCGATATCTTTCTCCTCCCATACAAAAAAGTGAATCGGGCAGCTTGATCCTCAATGCTCCGATCAAGGCTGTCGAATATATATTTAGGGTTGGAAGTATCAGGCTAGCTTGAATACACAGGGGGCTAACTTGGGTGAAATAGAGTGGATTCATCATAATACGGAAGAGACTGGCTGACAAATGGGTACATGAAGTAGCAATTTATGTCAACTTTTCCCCGCCGGCCCTTTACAGCTCCAAAGCATCATGAGCCCGGCTGGCACAATATATTTACTCTTATTCACCTCCAACAAGAATGGATGTGTTGATCTTGTCGGCTTTTTCCATTCCGCCGGTGAGGATGCTGTCCCCTGCCTGCTCAGAATGCGAAACCCGAAAATGGTCAAACTTCTGGTCATGCCACTCCCGGGCTGTGATCATCCGTCCCTTGGAGTCGCGGTATATGGTATCATCGGCTGGACGCAGGAAAAATGCAATTGAATACCGGTGAGCCACCTGCCGGTTGACAAAGGGCAGCACGCGATGGACAGCGGACAGCAGTCGGTTTTGTGTCAGGAACCGGAGCGAGTCACCTACGTTGATAATGGCGTGGCCGTGCTTGGGCGCCACGTACACCCATTTGTTCTGTTGCGGTGACAGCACCTGGAGGCCCCATTGCTGGCAGAGGAGAAAGGTCAGGGTCCCAATGTCAGTATGTTTGTTGTGCCCCACGCCCTTAGCCGCTTCCTCGTCGGTCTGGCTGGGGTAGCGGAACATGGACAAGGTGCTTGTGGTTGGCTGAGACGGGTCGTGGAACGACTCCAGCGTCGCTGGAAGCTTTTCTCCCAGGACCTTAGTAAGGCAACGCAGAATAAGCAACGTCAGCCTGTGAGCACCGGAAATGAACGGCTCTAACAACTCATGGTGCTCCTTCAATGCGGGCGCCAGGTTATCTGAGCGGGTTCGGCATTCCTGGAAAGAGATCTGCTCATCATGGATCAGCAATGTGCCTGGAGAACGGTGGCTGGAATACCTTCAGACTCTCATAGTGGTCGGTGCGATCTTCTGTGGCCCCGGCAGAGGTACCACAAGGTTCATACCTGCGGCATCGTCAGCGATGGGCGAGCTGTCGGACTGCGCAGTCATACCCATGGATATCGCTTTTCCGGTCGTCCTTCATCTTCACTTCCTGTTGCTGATCAAAGTACTCTTCCATAAACGCCAGCACCGCATTCCACGTGTCCACTAGACGCGGGGTTTCTGCGGTGGTCAAATCCAAATAGAAGAACCCATGTGTCTTGCCCGCATCTAACAATCTCTCTATCTCAGCGTCATCTCCCCTCGCAAGCTTGCTGGGGTCAATGATGGGCAGCTCGGCCACAGCGTGGTTCAGAGTCGTGGCAGCATCCATGGTTCACGAAAGCAAAAGGAGTTCGAGTTGGGATTAGATTCAGGAACAAGCTCGGAAGATTTGGAGACACGCTGCCCCAGACGATACCTTACCACGACTGTCATATATCATGCGCGGCTGCAGGTGGACTGATGTTTCAGAGTCCGGATAAACATCACATCACTGGGATGCCCTGCACCTTGGGACGAGTCAGCTTGCTGTTCCTGATCTCATAAGGATAGCCACAGCCCACCTCGCTGCAGTGTCACTTGCCATGGCTGTTCAGCCTCGCAGACCCAGCTGCTGATGCTTATGCTTATAATATGCTTTTCCGATGCGTATGCTTATGCTTATGTTGAGATGGGTCCAAGGAGACGCGGTGCGACGACAGTGTTGTTCTCTTCAGGCAGCGACATTCAGTTGCGTTTTGTTGGTGAGAATACCGGTACCGGAAGTGTACCGTAATTACCGAGTTACCATACGTCGCGCAAACGGCCCAATCCAACTCCCCCACTCACGTCTCGAGCTCACTCCAGCTCACTAACTTTCCTTTTATCTTCGTTGCCTTCATTTGTCTTGCTCCCTTTGGTTCTCCTTATCCTTCGACGAGTCAGTGCGTCCGCCCTTGTGCTGAGTGTGGGTTGCAACTCCCAGTCAACTAAGGCACTGCCACTTGCCTGACGGCGAGCAGCATCCCAAGACCTTTAGAGAAATGGATGGCTGCCAGCCAGAGGTCGACAACGTGTTCGGACCGGTGGTATCATACTGCCGCGATGGATTCGACTTTACTCTGCTTTTCGAGCAGGCCATTCTCTCGATGGCGCCCTCGGCGCTCGTGCTCGCAGCATCCGCGTATCGCCTTCGGGTGCTCTATCGCCAGCCCAGCAAGACAATCCCCGCGGCGTCAGTGTCCTGGATAACAGCGAAGCAGGTGAGCTCGACTGCTTCCTCTGGGAGACTAGACTGGAGGGCGTTGCTGACTCGCAGGTCTCGAATTAGGCGGCTATAGTAGGCTTTGCGATCACACAGTTGATACTCACTATCCTGTGGGCGGTACCAGGGTCCAATCCCACGCAACTGTCCATTGCAGCATCTGCGCTCTCCTTCGCCAGTAGCATAGTGCTCGCCGGGCTCTCGTATGTGGAACATGATCGGTCGGTTCACCCGTCGGCCATCCTTACCACCTACCTACTTTTCTCCATTCTCTTCGATGTCTGTCAAACGCGGACGCTCTGGCTTCGACGGACAGACATAGCGATTGCCATTGTATTCAGTATCGGCACAGCGATGAAAGCGAGTATGCTTGGCGTAGAGATGGTTGGAAAGCGCTCCATATTGCAGTCTCCCTATCGAGACTGGTCCCCGGAAATTTTGGGGGGAACTATTAATCGGAGTGTCTTTTGGTGGTTGAATGAGCTCTTGCGCCAGGGCTCCGCCACTGTACTGCACCTGTCTGACCTGTACCCGCTGGATCCAGGCCTAGAGTCAGCTTGCCTGCAGTCGAGGCTGAAAGCCGCCTGGGAGGACTCCGCACAGCAAAAGTCCTATGCGTTGTTACTGGCAACTTTCATTAGCTTCTGGAAGCCGATGGTGGCAGTTGCTATCCCTCGAATTGCCCTTATCGCCTTCAAATTCTGCCAACCGCTTCTCATCGACCGCGCCGTTTCGCTGCTGAGTGAGCCTGACGGCCCTAGAGAAACCGACATCGGTCGCGCTCTGATCGGCGCGACGGCCTTGGTCTATGCCGGGGTGGCCGTATGTACGGCGCAGTATAAACATAAAACGTATCGCTACATTACGATGATGCGCGGTGGGCTCATCAGCTTGATATACGATACGACGCTTCGGCTTGATATGCAAGCCGCGAATGACGCAGCCGCCGTTACTCTGATGAGTACGGATATTGATCGAATCGTAGCCGGGTTTGAGTGGGCTGATGCTCTCTGGGCTGGCCCTATCGAGATCGCCGTTGCCATTTACATGCTCTACACTCAGATAGGACTGTCTTGTCTCGGGCCAGTGATTATGGCTATCTGTAAGTGCTGGATATTGAACACCGAAAAAGGGGAAGGTTAAGCTAACCCAGTGTACTACAGTATTCGTGGTGAGCATGTTCGCTTTTGGAAAGCTCTCCGTCAAGTACCAAAGGGACTGGATTGAAGCTGTGCAGCGCCGCGTCACTGCCACCTCCTCAGTGCTCGATAACATGAAGGGAATCAAAATGTCCGGCTTGTCGGACGTGTTCAATGCGGAGCTGCAGCAGCTGCGAGTTCTGGAACTCGCAGTTTCCTCGAAGTTCCGGCAAATCATCGCATTCTTCGCGGTGCTTTCAAACTTTTCGGGCGCCACTATCCCCATCTTGACGTTGATCATTTATGTCTTGGTCACTCGAGCGACAACGGGGGTGGAACTTAATCCGTCCGTGGCATTCACTTCAATCTCGCTCGTCGCCCTGCTGGCAGCCCCAATCCAACAATTTGCTAATGCCCTCATCCACTTTGCCGCCGCGACTGGTTGCTTTCAGCGAATCCAGGAATACCTTTTGAAGACCGCCCAACGAGAGGAATACGTCTCCATCCCACCTTCTAAGACTGAGACCTTGAATGGAGTAGAGCTCCAGACTATGAATCCGTTCGCGCGGCAGTACTTGCAAACGGAGAATCTTTTGTGCCTCCAGGGTACTGCGTTTGCCTTCACCCCTCTTGGACCACCGGTGCTCCACGACATTTCACTAGATTTAGCGGTTGGTGTACGAACAGTGGTGGTCGGGCCTACCGGAAGCGGGAAGTCTGCCTTGCTCCTGGCTTTATTGGATGAGCTGTATACTACTAAGGGTTTCGTCTACTCGCGCTCGTCGCTTAAAACAGGGTATTGTGCACAAGAGCCGTGGCTCCCAAACCTCGACATCCGTTCGATCATCCTGGGAGACTCCAACTATGACAAGGATTGGTATTTCGCCGTCCTCGGGGCTTGTGCGTTGTTCCAAGACCTTCAAAATTTACCCAAAGGGGACAAATCGATCATTGGGAGTAAGGGTACTAGCCTAAGTGGAGGACAGAAACAGAGAATCAGTCTAGCCAGAGCACTCTACGCGCGGACAGAGTTACTTCTGCTGGACGATGTGCTGAGCGGGCTTGACGCGACCACAGAGCAAACCGTACTTAACAACGTGTTTGGGCGACATGGTATTTGCCGCAAGACCGGCACGGCTGTCATTTTCGCCACACATTCAGGTATCACATCCTTGCTCATTTGTTAGAGAAGCTGACCGTATATGAAACAAGATACTGACTTTCCTTTAGTCCAGCACGTCAAGCAGGCAGACCATGTGATCATTATGGAACCTGGGGGAACTATCCTGAAGCAGGGCACGCCATCCTCTGTCAACTTGGTCAGCGCGGACGACGAAGAGAGCGGCTATGAAATGATAGATGATGATGATGATGATGCTGCTGCTGCTGCTAATCACCGAGGCGATCCTCACCCGCTGGGGCCGGAAACCGGAGAGCAAATGGAAGAGGAACCAGAAGGGGCGGAGCCTCTGCGTAAGACCGGTGATATACGCCTGTATTCGTACTATTTCCGAATGCTCGGCTGGGAGGTCACAACAGTCATCGCGGTCAGCTGTGCTCTCTTCGCTTTCAGCGCCAAGTTCCCAACGGTCTGGCTCAATTGGTGGTCCGATGCTGAGACCCAACACCCAGGGCAGCAAACAAGCATGTACATGACTGTCTATGGTATGTTCTGTGTAATCTCCCTCGTCGTCCTCATAGTGGGCATATATGTGCTAGCCATGGCGGGAATACCTCGGTCATCCAACAAACTCCACGCTATTCTGCTCCAAAAGGTGATGGCCGCTCCATACTGGTTTTTCGTCTCGACGGATTCAGGCCAGACCCTCAATCGATTTAGTCAGGATATGTCGCTCATCGACATGCAACTCCCTATCGCACTCGTTGACTTCAGTTTTGGAGTATTCTTATGCATAATGGAAGCTATTCTCATTGCTCTAGTGTCTAAATGGGCCGCATTGATGTACCCACCCTTGATAGGCATCCTGTTTATTTTGCAAAAGTTTTACCTACGGACCTCTAGGCAGATGAGGTTTCTCGACCTTGAATTGAAATCCCCACTCTACTCGCATTTCTTGGAAACCCTTCAAGGACTTACGACGATCCGAGCCTTCGGCTGGCAAGCATCTGCCGAAATGAAAAACCATCGCCTTCTCGATAACTCCCAACGTCCATTTTACTTGATGTTCAGTATCCAGAGATGGCTGGGGTTTGTGTTAGACGCTATTGTAACCGTGGTGGCGACGGTCATTATGGCGTTAGCCACGCAGGTACACGGTTCGTCGGCTGGGGCTCTCGGTGTCTCCTTGACCAACATCTTATCGTTCAGCAGCACACTGTCGTTGCTGATACGGGTTTGGACGGAACTCGAAACGTCTTTGGGTGCTGTCTCTCGAATGAGGACTTTTGAAGCAGATACACCATCAGAGCATCTTGTCCAAGAACACAGGCAACCACCCGCTAATTGGCCTTCGAACGGCGAACTCGTCATCTCAAACCTTAGTAGCCATTATCGGTAAGTCGATTGAGTCCGATTTATCTCGCACTCCCGACACCTAACTCTGTATCCTCTTCTTCTAGACCGGGCTCGAAGGAAGTTTTGCGGGACATCTCAGTCAAGATACAACCAGGCGAGAAATTGGGTATTTGCGGCCGTACTGGAAGGTCTGATTCCATTGCAGACAGGCTTTTACAGAGCTAACTGCCATTCTAGCGGGAAGACATCGTTTATCCTAGCCATACTTCGCCTAACGGAAATCACTAAGGGCGAGATCTTTCTGGACGGTCTTCCCCTCTCGAGCATTCCGCGGCTCCTAGTGCGACAAAGCATTACGGCGATTCCGCAGGAGCCACTCATTCTCCGCGGCACGGTCCGCTTCAATGCGGACCCGTTTTCACGACACACCGAAGGACGGATTGTCGGGGCCTTGAGGGAAGTGGGGATCTGGGATGTCATTCTTGCACGAGGCGGCCTCGATGCCGAAATGGACAGTGTTGCTTTATCGCGCGGTGAGCAGCAGCTGTTCTGTCTAACTCGCGCACTCCTGGCCAGGCCGCGTATTCTCATCCTTGACGAAGTGACCTCCAGCATTGACAGTGCCCGTGAAGAACACGTAATGCAGGTGCTGCGCCGCAATTTTGCGGAAACCACAGTGCTTATGATCGTGCACCACTTGCAAATAGTGCGGCAGTTCGATAGGATCTTAGTGCTGAGTCAAGGAGAGGTGATCGAATGGGGTGAGCCGGAGCAGTTAATGGCGCAGGACTCGGCTTTCCGGTCATTATTGGAAAGTCAGCAAGGCACGACGGTGAATGGGCACTCGCGCACGTCCGATATTCATGGCACCCTTGAACGACCAAAGAGGGGGATGACTTGATGCGATCGGATGGGGGGATCAGAACCAACAACTCAGCACATCTCCGAAACTCGGTACAGAAAGGCAGGCAATTACTGAGTCAGTGTGGAGAATAGTAAGCCGTGGCTGCCTGGCTGGCAAGATCCTGGGACTGACAGAGACGAATCAATTAATGCCTGCTGGCACCCGCTACACCACGAATCGACATCGAGCAGTGCTAGAGCGGCCTGGATGCTGGGCCTGGATGACTTCTCGTACATTGACGCTGGTGATGTTGCTAGTCTGTTTTTATTCCATCCTGCCAATAACTTGCTTGAAATGCTCCTAAAAGGCTGAGTGGTGGAAACCGTATCGAGACAACATTATTAGCCACGTCAGAGCGCCAAGGAATACGGTAAGTTACTGGCCGTATCAGTGAGATCTAATCTGATCCGAAAGCTTAAGATCTGGACGGCAATGGTTCCCGTTGTCAGACTCTGTCCAGCACAAAGCGACATCTTGAACAGTCCTAATATGTCCGTTCTGCGGTTTACAAGCGGTAGCCAAAAAGTTCCCATCCTCCTTTTCAGCTGGTAGTGTTCGGCTGCAACAGATTTATGGCTTGCCTCCTTATTCTATCGGGTAACTGATCAGCAAAGCTGATTGCGCTATTTGAGCGCAAGCGGCTGGAGCCGTGGGGAGTCGAGGCCATATCTTGCATGATTGTTGGATCTGCTGGTCCATTGAAGCTCTGTCATGCCATCCATCTATATTTGGCCGCAATTCAATCTAATTCTTCCTCGCGTAATGTTTCAGCGTAACTCTTTTTTCTTCCCAAATGGCCAACAGAGGCCAGCAACCTGGACTGACCTGGACTGCCCAAGATGTCCCCCCCGGGGGTCGGGTGTTGCACCTTGCTCAACACTCAGAGAGCAACAAACCGCCCCCAAGGATCACGCACGAATCCTTCCGGTCGAGCAGCCTCTGGCAAGGCTCAATGGTTCCGGCTGGGGGCCATAGTGTGGACTTTTTGAAACGCGCAGGATCACTAGTGACCAGAACGGAACTGAAGCCTTTGGAATTCCAGTACGGGCTAGTAATAGAAATGTGCTGCCTCATGGTACCTAGTATAAGTGTTCAACGGCTGTAGCAGTAAGTATTACAAGATAAATTCTGCCGTTTCTTTGATTGAAGGGAAATGAGGTCCATTTGACTGGGGAGCACCCCTGCAACAGCTCGGTAGAACGAAGGTCTAGGTCGCAGGCGACACCTTACAACCCATGCTCTACGACCACGCGCAATTATTCCCGGGAATAATATGCAATTGTCTACTACATCCAAAATATATTTCGTCCGAATCTCAATGGTGTTGCGATCATGCATCTAGCTGTGCCGCATTGCGTCGCCCCGCTCCTCAAGAAAGCAACAAACACACCCCTCTTCTTGCGCCCCATACAGTGCTTCCGGACGCTAGATTTATGGCATTGAAGCGTGTCAGATGGTTCCATAGTTTAGGGCGTGCCTCGGAAATCCTGGTTGGATGGCACGGTTCTCGGCGCCTGTTTTCTCAAGATGTACGTTCCTTTCAGAGTCAATCGGTTAGCGAGCCGGATGTATTTAAAGCCCAGGGTTCAGGAACGAGAAAGCTCCTCCCCTTGCAAACGATCTTTTACCCTACTTTTCCGTCCCCTTTCGTTCCAGGATCACCCTAGAACAAGGATGAACGCAATCTCAGACTACGAGGAAAGGCGGAGGATCCAGAATCTTGTCGCGCAACGCAAATGGCGTAAGTTCCTTGCAGTGTGTATGAGTGCCACAACTGATCTTTCTCACAGGACAAAAGCTTCGGGCTAGGCAAAGGTCCGTCTCGCAGTCTATTCAAATCCATAAGCCAGACGAAGGTTTCAAGGACCATCATATGTGGCAGCCTTCGTCTGCGCACACTGCTCAGGCTATTCGCGGCCCAGGTAACGACTCCCAGGGCATAATATCCTTGGAGAATCCGTTGTCGACCGACGGGTTGGGACCACAAGATCCGACTGCTTCGTCTGCGGGTCAAACCATCGGAAGTACTCTGGTGAAATCTTACCTACCGGAAGTGGATATGTCTAGGTCAGATACTTTATCCAAAGGACATATAGATAATGGCCTGCTGTCTGGGTTGAACCAACACATGGGTCATTGGCAGTTTCCTGATTGCGAAGCCGGGCAGACTGCCCATTTCGACCGCTGTGAGTCGTCATCACTTTTAACAGAAAAGTAGTATTACCTTTTCTCCTAACACCTTTGAAGGTGCAGCGCAGAACTGTATTAAGACGTATATTAACGGGACAGACCTTCAAACCACGGCAGACATAGTCAGAAACCAGATAATTAGATCTATAGAAAAGGCTGAGATTCTCTACAAGTACAGTGCCGTGATACAGCTTTTTCCGCCGAACACTAAAAATATCTCGTACATGACAAAACAGGAGTTCTATTAGCTCCTACGGGATACCAAACCTATTTTTAAGAGGGATTTATATCTTTAATAGCTAAGGATACCTTGAATCAATGTACGCAAACAACGGTATTGAGCAACGCGCCCATAGCTTCGAGGAACTTTATTAAATGGAAGAGTGTAGTCCGGTGAAAAGGCTCCTTTTAGAATCTAGATAAGCAGGCTCTCTTATGCAGACTTCTTAGCTTTTATCTATAAGTAGGACAAGCGTTCTGGATATTTTTATAAGAGAGTAATTATTCAGCCTAATCTATTTCAGTCTGTCAGGTCGGCAAAAGATTTATGGCATGCTGTTGTCAGTTAAAATTAGTTCTCAGCATTGATAATAAAGAGTGAAAATCTGGCAATTAATGGAACCGGAAGAGTCATAAATGGATAATAATTCTGTGTCCTGGAGCCGACCGGATTGCCCTGCACATTCCGGGCCTCATCGGCCCCTCCAGATATGATGCGATTATTGAACGCCTCCAGCTACTATTACATGTTACATAGCGAGCGAATTTCCGTTTTCCAGAGTTGTCTAAGCGAAGGATAAGCGAAAGACAGGCTGACAACCTACTAACTACTTTATACGGGAGGAATCGCTATAGACTTGGCCGCTGCGAGTCCCTTCATTTGTTGAAGCTGCAACCTTATGTTGATTGATTCATGATGCAAGTAATCCTAAAACATCAGTCAACTTATGTTTCCAAGATGGAAGGAACATATGTCCCTATGTTAAAGAAACTCCTGACTTGCCCAGATATGATGAGTCAGTAGATCTAATTGTTTGACCAGGACCTAGATCATCCAGTGACTCCCTAGTATAAAATAGTGAGTCATCCTCATCAAGATAGCCTAGAGAAAGACATTCATGAAAAGCACCTAAGGAGACCTTGGATGATGGAGGATAAACACCAGGTCTTTGAGGCCTAGTAAAAAGAAGAGCAGGTGTTGCTTACCCTGGCCCATCCATAGATGAGGACCACCGGGTGGTCCATGTCTGGAATAAGGACTAATTTTTCTGGGTAAGGCGGGTAGAGCGGGATCTGTTTTGACTGTTTTGGTCCAGAAGCTCAATGTTTATCCTCTGCTTTGTTAGAATGATCCAGCTGCGATCTAAAATTAGAGGTTGGGGGCTGCTTCATGATGCTTGTTGATCCCTGCAGGTTTGCATCATGCGGCTCCAACGAACTCACCCCAACCCTGGATCAATAACCACCAACATGCTGGATCTGGCGAAGGACGATTCATCAAATCTGAAATTCGACGTCGCGGCACCCCCGGAATGGGAATATGCCCCGGGCGACACCATTATCGGCCACCTCATTCGCCATGTGCCGACGGCCACACCCGAAGCAACATTGACGGTGTGGCTGGAAGGAGAAATGTCCACAGGAATCGAAGAATACGGCAACAACCAATTCAGCCACAAGGGCAGATGGAATCTCGTGGAGCGCGCCGAGGATATGATTTTCATGGGGCCGCTGGACATCAACGAAAAGAACGACTCATTCAGCTGCCCCTTTTCCATCCCCATCCCCTTCAATCCTCCTGCGCGACCATGGAAGCCACTGGAGGGAACTTTCCTTCCACAAGAATCTTACCGCGACCATGATCTACCGCCATCCTTCTATTCTTATGATCGGGGCGCTCCCCGGCCCCCGGTCTATTATTCTAACATACGGGGTATCCCGGCCTCTCAAGCCGTCATTGAATATGCTCTGCAAGCTCGGCTTCAATATACCGTTGGCTCGTCGCATGAGGACCACAGAGCCAGTTTCCCGATTCGAATTCGACAGGTGCCGAATGCTTTCGCTCTGAAATCCGAGCTTCTGCGACACTTCTCGCGTCCCGTGTATATCCAAAGCCTCCGCCTCCTCCCGGGACAGGCTGATGTGAAGCCCTCGCTGCTAAAGCAGACAAAAATGGTCTTTAGCTCTACGAGGGTCCCTGTGCTTGCACTCAAATTTGCGCTGTCATTACCCGGCACCATCCAGCTCGATTCCGAAGAGCCGATCCCGATTCAACTGAGGATTATCCCTTTACCGCGAGACTCCCACTCGGTCGCGGATACCGTGCATACGGTCCAAATCAATTGGGTGAAGTTGTTCCTCGAACACCAGACTGTGCTTCTCGTGAACCCCTTTTCTAGCTCTACCACCACACCCAAGGATCAGTTGGCATCTTTTGATCTCAAACTTCCGAGTCTTGACGCGCCGCTAGTGACATCAACAGGGGCGGATAATGAGCCGATAGATCTCGGCGCAATGTTTAATCTGGTGCTGAAGTCGAATGGGACCATGTATTCGGATGGAAAGCTCCTCACGCCTTACCCGAAGGCAATTATTACCCCTGACTTTACGACATATCTCGTCAAACATACCCACAGGCTGAGGTTTCAGGTGCATCTTTTGGTTGTGGGGGAGGACCAGGTGGTGGATACTCATGCACCAGTGGAAATTGTCGGGCCATCCTAAGATTGAAATGGGTTGTGTATACATCGATACCTTTTGCAATGTACCTTTTCAGATACTAGATAGATGGGTGGTAGTTCAGGGGATTACTGACTGTCACTGGAACATCCGCACGCAATACTGCCTCTCAGTCACCTGTCTGCCCATGGATAGGCTTCTGCAGAAATATGATTCGCTATAGCGTGGAAATGACAAAACCATGCAAGTATGCTGGGGTACATGTAGGGTCACATGAAAAATGACTAAACAAAACTAACATGTTTACCATAGGACTTTCCTAGTTAATTAGGCAATTCTAGCTGCAGATTCCTTACAAGCTTTATCAAATGCAACTCAACTCAGTTTTACACCTGCCAGCCAAGCCCTATTACCCCACTACTTCTCCAAATTTCCTCGCCCGACCATATTAAAAAAGGCCTGACAACCTCCAAGTGTTGTCGGTGCGCAAACACTTACAAGTCTGGCAACGATAAACCGGAAAAGAGACAACAATGGACAATAATCTGCCGGAAGAGGTGGAAGCTTACCTTAAGGAAATAGTCCAGCGTCTTACTGATTACATGAAAGACCAGCTTGTTGGGGTGTATCTATTCGGTTCAGCGAGTTATGGCGCCTACGAGTCTGGCCTCAGCGACCTTGACGTGCAGGCTATCGTTAAGGATCCGCTTGACACTGTTGATAAGCAGGCAGTCATATGCCGCTTGAACCAGAGTGCCTTGCCTTGCCCGGCTACCAAACTCTAGTTTGTGGTCTATGCTCAAAGCGCTGTGTATCCGGCCAGCCGTCACCCTCGTTTCGAACTTAATTTGAACACCGGACTTTATCAACCTAATCATATCAGCCTTGACCCCGCTAACGAGTCAAGCCACTGGTTTTTGCTCGATATTGCTATGGGGCGCGAACTCGGCCGTAACCTGTACGGCCTTGATACGAGCGATGCTTTCGGCGCTATCCCCCGACGCTGGATTTTGGAAGCAATCGCGAAGTCGCTCGAATGGCACCAAGAAAACGAACTAAACTCGGCCAACAGCATTCTCAACGCTTGCCGAGGCTGGCGATTCATCGTCACATGCGAATTCTCTTCGAAATTGGACGGCGCCAAATGGGCCATGCAACAACAGGGCTGTCCGGACATTGTCAGCCGTGCCATTACAGCGCGCAAAACAGGAGACGAGCTTCCTACGGCCCAGGTAATGACGCTTTACGATATTGTTATGACGGCCAACCGTGCCGAACTCGCGATAGATGTTAGATGAAAATTGCCCTATCTACGGCAGTATATGGGTCATCTAAGTTACGGAGCAGGTGTGACAATGAAGTTATTCATGTTCTACACCCTGGAGGAGATTCAAGCAAGTCTCTGACGCGCGAATAAATAGTCAGTTATCTAAGTATATGGAGCTGTACTTTCTCAAATATTCTGTCCTGTAATATGATTGTTAAATCGTTGCATGTCGCAACATCACCCACTAGCTGGACTAGTTCGATGACTGAAGTAAAAGAGACCCAGATGATTGAAGGATATAATGTAAACGATCGGCAAAGTTCACGGGTGTTGAAAATACATAGATGAAAACGTCAAGGCTTTAAGTATAAATTCCCATTCTGTAGTATAATAAAATACTACAGTCAACGTGGATCCATGCTTCTCCTGCCGGGGTCCGAATTCCCGAAAGTCCGGCCCTATACGAGCCATGCAGGCCTATTGATAAAGGCCGTCAGCCCCTTCCCTTTGACTAGACGACTCCTAATTACTTAGCTTCCTATCATGGTGTCGTCCAACGTATTTGTGAGATGGCGACCACTCCCTCCTATGCAGCTGAACACGCCTGAAATCAACCGAGTGCACGAGAAGCACCACGGCTCTCGCGTATCCATCTCCATCTCCACCTCGACCTCCCCGCCCTCGCCAGCGGATCGCGCCTGGAAAAGCGGTCCCGTATTCACTCAAGTCTTCGAACCCACGGACGGCAACAAGGCCGTGTTCAACGCCGTCGTGGCCCCTATCCTCCCGAAAGTCCTAAACGGGGACTCCTGCAGCTTCTTCGCCTATGGATACTCCGGGAGCGGGAAGTCGCATACCATACTTGGGTATGATTATGAGACGCCTGATAATTTCGGGCTATGTCTTGCTGCTGCGAGGTATCTTAGCGAGGAATTGGAGCGTTTGAATAACGCAAGGGACGATTCCTCTTCTAGTTCAAAGCTCGGAATTGGGTTGCGCATGTACGAGCTGCGTGGAAATGGGGCTTTCGATCTATTGAATAATCACTGCAAGTGCTATATCCGGCAGGGGTATGATGGTCAGACGCATATCCGCGGTGAGACCGAGGTCCTTGACGGCGGACGCGTTAGGGTCCGGCCGATTGTGACGAAGGCGTGTTGGAGCTTTGATGACTTTCGACACCAATTATTGCGTGGTCTGGAGCTGAGAGAGAGTGGTAGGTCGACTGTTCATGAGGAGAGTTCGCGTACGCATGCGGTTCTGGAGATTGAGATTGTGAATAGGGCGTTGCTTGAGGCGAGGGAGGCGGTGGTTGAGCGGGAGTCGGAGTTGGTTCCTGTTGCGAAGAGGGCGACGGATGTTTATATTGAAGAGCAGATGAAGGGGCTTGTGCAGACTGATGATGGGAAGTTTGTTCCGAATCCGGAGTATCAGATTGACCAGGGACGGATTGATGACGCGGAAGAGAAGAAGGCTGAGTTTGAGAAACATGTCAGGGATGCAGAGGAGCATGTTGATCATGTTTTCCGGTCATCTCAGCAGACATGTCTTGGGGGGAAGTTGGTATTCGTTGACTTGGCTGGAGCCGAGTATTATCATGGTAGCTCCCTGTCCTCTACACATGGTTCACGACCGCTGCCCAGTCCGCAGGAGCAGAAGGAGGGCCGGCAGATCAATACCGACCTTCTCGCTCTGAAAGAAGTTATCCGCGCGAGGGCCTCGAAGAAGTCTCGCATTCCATATCGATCATCGCCTCTAACGATGGTACTGCGTGGCCATTTCGAGGCACGTGGTAGCAAGGACAGCTACTCGGCGGTTATTCTGACAGCCTCGCCGGCAGTAGACCAGTACGCTGCTACTGCAAATACGTTGAAGTATGGAAACCTGGTTGGTATGGCTGGGGGGTCTAATAAATAGACAGTACGGTGTTAAGGGTCGATGTATCTAGATAATAGTATCTATTATTCATCTATTATCTACCGTCGATATTGTCGCCTTCTCACAGGCAAGGGCCATGGCTATCATCGTATATACCACAGGTCTCAGCTTAACCCGCTCTTGTGCAGTTCTCTCAAGGACGCTCCTCATCCAACCCACCAATTCAAGATCTGCATTGGCCTCAAGGGACTGGATAACATGGGTGGATAAGATTACGAACGGAATGAACTGATGGAGAAGAATAAGGCTAATAGAACAGGGTTAACCATAATCCATAATAAAATAACAAACAAATAAAGCGGTAACGTACCTAGTTCCCCAGTGCGCATGTGAAGAAGATCCCATAAAGGTCCGGAGCAGTTCCAGTGAGCGTCTAGCAAGATCAACAATAGTAGACGACAAACGGTCATGTTGGTAGTTATTGATATGCAGATCAAGGATGATGAGGAGTTTGTAGGCGCCTAAGAGAATATCCAGCGCGAACCAGGAATCGACATGGTTGGTAGTCATGTTAAGGAGCTCGTCCTGTGTTTGATTAGATCATGACACAGTTAACAAGGGCCTTTCCAAAGTAGATGGACAATAGCATACCGGCTTCCAGGTTCTGATAGTCATATGTATTTCCATGGCAAGATCACCGGCCGTCTTCTCATCTAATGCCTCTCCCCCTAAATCGACATGGTCCAGGTATCTGAGCATGACAAGCGTCTGACGCATCGAAGCGAGAAAGTGAATTTGAACAAAGTGCATATCGGGATCATCATTGCCGGTGATTGTAGGATCAGGAAAGTTCACAGCCCACGATCCTGCAGGGATGAGAGCCGGTTTGCCCAAGGAGAGTCGGAACATGCAGTCCATTCGGAGTAGGTGCCAGAACTCGAAACGCTCGCGGTTCCTGTCTGCCTCTGTTCGAACATTCAATTCTTCGTTGTCTTTTTCAGTCCCTAGATTGTTGCCATCAAGCCAGAAATAACCTAGTGCTCGGGCAACAGAGCATGCATGACCGAGGGCTCTCCAGGCCAGTTCGAATTCAGCCTGCTCGAGGGCCAACGACACCTAGTTGACTGGCATGAGATCTAATGTTGTATGTACAAGGATTAGGGTTAATCTTACCATAATGCATGCCGCAGACAGATCTGCAGCAGTACTCCCTGCTAGCTCAAGCCAACTGGCTCCTATCCTGATGCACGACTCAGAGATGCGATTGACAATCTCACGTTTAGTTGGGAAGTCCTCATGATCTAACATGCTTCCGTGTAGAAGAGTGTTATAATAGATTATACGCGCGGTGTTATCTATTTGGACGTGTCGCGTTTCCAATAAATCAGGCAAGGCCATTAGGAAGTCCTTATCGAGATGTGTCCGGGGCCCATTGACCTGGCGGCAGTCGTGATATTCTGACAATATGGTTAGCAGAGGAAAGCACGCAGGTGAGAGTATAGAAACGTACTTTGTATCCATTTCCGTGCCAGATCCCTAGGGACTATAGGGTGGTCTGTCGCTGACACCGGTGTCGTATAATCAGTAAAAGAGCCAAGATCTTCGACTGCCGCGTCAACGGCGTTCTTAAACTTGTCGCATTGTAGAAGGTGCGTTTCCAAGGGTCTGAGATGACAGAGGATGCCGGACAGGGCTTGGGGACGTGTCGCTGGATCCTTAAATTGATTCCATAGCCCGCGTATCATCCCTCGTGCATCAGGATCACAGAATTCATTCCCATGTACCGGGTTTAAACCTGTTATTACAGGACCATCCAAGCCTGAACTGGTAGAAGATACAGACATTGAACGAGCATATGTACAGTCATCTCGTAGGCGATCCAGCTCACAGTGGCCTTCCAGACGGTCCAGCCGTCTCAGAATGCTGTTTAATATATTCTGATCATCAACTCCCCTGCAAAGCTCGCAGGGCAATTAGCCAAAGAGCATAATAAATACGTTGGATAGGTAGACAGCTCACCATGGCCTCTTGGGCCGAGACTTCCGTGGTACATAGATGCACTCCGCGCCTGCGGCTTCGCATTTGTCGCATCGGGGTTCAACTTTGTTGCATTTTGTCTGATGTCTTTTTAGTTAAGCCTATCTGCGACCATAGCATCGGTATATCTTGTACCTTTTTTAACTGGCAGCGGCGGCACTACACTATATCATTAATATTTCCCTGGCCCGTAACATATCATCGGATTGGACTCACTGATGTTCGCGCTGTGGGGCGCTGAGAGCTCATAACGTAGGTACTGCATAAGTGGGGACTGCCTCTATGAAGAACAATATTGTGATATGCAAATGCACCGCTAAGTATGAGGGATGAAGAAAATAGCAGACGGTGATTACTCCTGATTTTTTCCGTGGCCATCACGTGCGTCGAGTTACACGATGATGTAATCAGTATACAGCGAGACAGCCTCATAGTCTGCGTAAAGGTGATGGAGATGAAGAAATATTGAATGTTAAAAATGAGTAAAACCTCGTATAGACATGTCTGATCCGGAGTTTACGGCCATGCGTGGAACTGGGGCTGACTGATTCTATTCAACTAAGAATCAGGTTCCTTGTGTATCGGGGGTGTTGGACAATCTGGATATGGGTACTATCACGGCCGATATGGATTGGATGCCTTCAACTAACTGTGATTCTTATCCATTCACTCCGCGTATGCTCCCACAACCGGGCAGCCGTGCCATCATTCCTAAACCCTTCTAACAGCGCCACCACCTTCTCGCCAGCACTCTCTCCCATCGAGTCAACACTATAGTTCCCTGATCCCACAGCACCATCCGTCCCAACAGCGATCCCCTCCCCTTCACTCACTGGCACCCCTCCCTTATTATCACGAGCACTATACCGCGCACTGGTCCCTAGAAACAAGTGCCTCTCCCCGCTCTCCTTTTCCGGGATCTGGATCCAAGGCCCCAACCACGCCATTATCTGCTTGAAGACCCAAATCTTCACACCTGTCCCTTGTCGCGCAATACCCGACTTCACCATCCCTGGATTTGCATGAATAAAAGAGACGCTTGGCGCTTGCTCGGCAAGAATCTGATGAGAGAGCGAGATCAGAGACGTGATGTGGCCGCCGGAGGCTGAGAAGGGCATCGTCCGCGCGTCCAAGTCATCGACATTGATATCACCTTCCATTGTCGCAGCGAAGACACTGACAACGCGGCGTAGCGACGGCGCGGCTTGCAGCTGAGGGAGGAGATTGTGGATGAAGCGGAAGCGCGAGTAGTAGACGAGTGCGATATATGATGGGAGTGACTCGGTTGTTTCTACTTCATGGTCAGCTTGGACAAGTATCTTCCAGTAAGTCAGCTTGGACAAATATCCTCATGACATACCAACAACGGGAGTCATCGCCCCTTGAGTCAGAAATAGAAAATTCACACTCTTCTCCCTGCTCCTGATCTCCTCACAGACCCGATCCACCTCCTTCATTAATAACAAATCTGCCTTTAGGAAAACAAACTCCCCCTTTGGACAAATCTCCTTACACTCCCTTGCAATCCGATCTCCTGCATCCTGCGAGCGCCCAATGAAATATACATGCGGGGACACCGCATGCTCAGCCAACGCTTTCAGCGTGTATTCACCGATCCCGCTGGTCCCGCCGGCGAAGACGGCAACGAGGTCTGGCGGGAGGGAGGTGGAGATTTGGCTGTTAGAGGACTGGACTGTAGTGTAGAGGACCATTGTGACTGATAAGAGAGATTAGTACTATAAAAGACCTCGCACTGCAGGGCAGAAGCTAGGAGAAATCAGAACTTGTAGATACTATCTGTAAGATCTCGGTCTTTCGGGTGATCGGGCCCGAGTCAGCGGTTTGCCGTTTATAATTTATATCATTGTTGCAGCGTATCTATTTTAATATATTTATATACCAAGCCATTTCGGCTTCTCGGGTGTCTTTTGGACCGGTCCACCTATTTCTTCCTCTTCCTCTTCGTCTTCCTAGTACGTAGTCTTCCGGAGTTCCGGTGTCCACCATGGACGATTCTTGACCAACTCTAAGCAAGATCACTACGGGTCACGGGTATATTACCGGCGCTGATAAGGCTCTTGAGGGCGCCCCTTTAAGAGAGTATGGTAAATGGGGAGGGGTGTTTTTGTCTTGTTAACGAACGAAATTGCTGAAGGGCCTGTTAAGAGGGCCGGCAGTTTACTTCGCGTCTTGATAACAACTGCCCGTGACATTGGACAGTTCATAACATCGCTGCTAGTCTGGAGCTTCCGGAGTGGCCTGGGATACGAACATCGTCGCGGAGATAAGAACGCTCGCGAATCTGATTCATATGTTCAAAGAGTTACGCGGAAATTGGACGTTCTGCAGCGGGAGGAAGTTATTGGTCAACTGGATCCTGAGCTTATGATGATGTTCTGTAAAGATGAGGAGGGCTTTCCCCAATGATGGATGAGCTTTCGCCTGCTGTTACTCCTGTGACAGTTGAGGAGACAAAAAAGATCCCATGATGATATATACCGAGCGGTGTAACTGGCTCTGCTTAGAAGTAGACGCAGTGCAGCCAGTCGGAAATATATCCCAACCTCTGATCCACCATATCGATAGAGCTTCTTAACAGTTAGTTAGCTAGAGAGCCTTGAGGTCTGCATAAAGATGGTGAGGGCAGAAGAAAGATTAAAATTTAAAATATCGCAGGAATGCGTGGCTGTTTGTCCAGATACATGCGTGGAACTGTGGTTGGTTAGAAGAGCCCCAGGGCTACTATTACAATTCCTAGTTAATAGAAGGGTTATAAAAGGGTTGATTGAGTAATAATATGATTGCTAATTTTTGATATTGAAAACCGTTATAAACATGCATCGTTCCAACCATTCCATCATGGTCTCAGCATTCAATAGCCAAGTCCATCTGTTGACTTAAGCACAGGTAGGTCCGTTGTTGGCGCCGACGTTCTGGCATGTCTGGCCGTTGCTGCAGGTGGTGACAGGGGTTGGAATACCCTCCTCGTTGCAGACCAGGATGGTGTTGGCAGCGGCTGTTATATCATATTAGACAGGGACATGCAAGGGGTTCTCCTGGGGTACTTACGGCCAGCACCACAGTTGGTCTCGCCGGGAGTGCAGTCAGCGGCGGCAAGGCCGGCGAAGAGGGCAGCAAGGGCGAGAGTGAAGAAACGCATTTTGGATTGTGAGTTGAAGAGTTGAAGAGTTGAAGAGGTTGTTTGAAAGGATGGTAGATTCTGGTTGAAGATAGAGCTCTGCACCGGGTATCCAAGGGTTTAAATATCTTTGTAGGTGGTGGCTTACGGTTTCCAGAATCTGTCATTAATCGATGTTTTAGCTTTCCAATGGATACCAGGCTTCGAGCCTCCAGGACACTGCCCTATGGCACGTCGTGTCGTGGTCGTGGACTGCACTGAGGTGGGTAAGGCCATGGCCCCCAAATATCCACTGTACAGTCCAGCCTCAAGCCGGAGCTTAGCCATAGGCTCGTATATTCATCCCCCCTGGCAAGGCCTCCAATCCTACCAAGCCATGATTGTGGGGTACCTACAGGGCGCCGATCAGTCTCGTCGAAGCGTGTCACGGTGGAGCTCGGCTAGATGTGAATAATACACTGAATATTCAGCTCGGTTCCACTCTCCCTGCTAAACCAAGACCTGGCTGCTGAGCGTCGATGTTCATTCCCTGGGTGTCATCGGTGAAACCCACATCGCCAACTGCTAAGCAATGCCTCATTGATGGCACTGACAGGGCCACGTCACGGGTGGATGAGCTGGCAGGCCAAAGCGTCGTCGGCAAAAATGTGGTTTTCTGTTGGCATGGATGGACATGCCAATAGGTACAAACTAGAAAGAGATAAAGAACGGAAGGATTTATTCAGCCTCTATCGCCGATGCTCCGATGCTCAGGCAAAGGTGGAGTGGAACCTGGCGATCCAGTCCCAGTCAGGAAAGTGTGATGTTGATTTGTGTTTTCATGAAGATCTCGGGTTTATTCTCGCATTTCCTCACAATAATCCACTCTCTCTGTGCAGGTCTGAAGCTCTATGGCCTTGTCCGGGTCCACGTCTACCGCCCACTACACCGTAGAGGTCCTTCGCCAGTAGATACTACACCTTCTAGACTCGACTTACTCCATGAGTTGAACCATCTCAATTGGCCAAATAATTAGCATATCACGATTTGTATTTATGATCATGGCCTAGACTTGTCAATGCAGTCTACTCCGTATGCAGCCCACCGCAACCCGTCTGTATCCGTGACGCTCCACGAGCCCCGTTGGCAAGTGGGTACGAACTACGAAACGTTCGGGTGGACCGAATATGCCGAAGGAAAGAGACCTTGGCTACCTGACTTACTGAAGATGGACGTACTCGGTTAGATGGTGGTTTCGTATATTTGCGGCTCATGCTGCGGGCCTGATAGTTGATACTTGGGTCTCGTGGGGGCTAAAGTGCGGGCTGCAACAGTTGCCTATTATCATGGTGTCTATCTCTGTTCCGGCTGGAGCATCAAGGTCAGCCTGGCGAATGAGAATGCCGTTGTGACGGTGTTTGGCAACTGTAGGCCGTTATGGAGGTTGCCTGACAGCTATACCTCTGGAGAAGAAGCGACAATCTACAGATAATGACATTACCCTAGAGCTGCACATGAAGCATGCCTCAGAGCCTCGGCTAACACTGGGCAACAGCTCCGTGCTGGCAAGCTGGCAAGCAGATGGCAAGTCGCAATATGTACTAGTAACGGTTGCCACCCTCGTTGCAGGTCAGACATAATAGCACCCGAAAGGACACCAGTGTGTGGAAACCTTGGTTAGATGTGATTCTGGACATGTTCCCAGGGGTTTGTCGATGATACCTACAGGATTATCCCACGAGTCCCGAATGACATGAAACTGCGGATCAGGGGTGCACCTACTTGACTATTTGAAGTATCAAACAATTCGACAACTCTAATACCAGCACATCAAGAAGCCGACGGAGACTGACTACACGGTTTAACCGGAGTGGCCCATTTATATGCAGAGGCTCGAGTCAGTTCTTGAATATGTTGCTGGTACGCAATGCATTCGTATCACATCAAACCTATCCTATGATAGCAGGCTAGGTACATCACAAAGTCGCTTTGGCGTCTCTCTCCGCATTGAAATCCTTATAAAACGCCTTGACATACGCCTCCGCACTCGAATTCCCCAAAGTCCCATTCTCCATGCGATTCATTGCATAAGTAAAGGTGATCCCCCGCTCAACATCCACAATCGCAATCGATCCCCCATACCCACCCCAGAAGCACACCTTCCCCTCTGGAATCCAGTCAATACTGCCATTCGACAGCCCAAAGCCCATTCCCATCTTCAACGGAACCCCAAGAACCAGATCCGGCCCCTCGGCCTGCGTCTGCCAAATAAGATCCACGGTCGACGACCTGAGGAACTGCTTCCCATTCAAGGATCCACCATGCGTGATAATCTCGAGGATCTTGTTAAAGCCACGCGCATTCGAGAACCCACCCATCGAGCCGATCCCACAGCGCCGGAACGCAGGGGTTACGCTGTGTGCCGCGTCCATGCGACAGCCCCGGAATGCGCGCAGGGTGATGTACATCGGGTTATCGGGCCTGGGCGGATCCTTCAACATCGCAGGTGGGAATGGAGCTGGCGCGACCATTTCTCCGATCCGGGTCCATTCGCGCTCGTCCTGGAGGCCCAGGTGGAAGTCTGCGTCGAGGGGCGTGGAGAGTTCATCGCGTACGAAGTCAGGGAGGGGTTTGCCGCTGGCGCGGTGGACGAGTCCGCCTAGCAACAGGCCCTGCGACATGAGGTGGTAGCCTGATGCGGTTCCTGGCTCCCACCAGGGTTTCTGGGCGATGAGTTTCTCGGTCGCGAGGGGCTGGTTTGAGAGGAGGTCGGAGACGGGGAGTTCGGGGTCCCATGAGGGGAGGGCGGAGGTGTGGCCGAGACAGTGGCGGACGAGGATGGAGCGCTTGTCGTCTGTGTCGAAGGCGGGCCAGTATTTTGCGACGGGGTCGTCGGGGTGTAACTGGCCTCGGTCGATGAGGATCAAAACGGCCAGCGCTGTGACTGTTTTGCTGATGGACCAGACGGGGACGATGGTGTCGCTGGTCCAGGGCTGCTCGCGTGCAGGGGTGCTGTATCCGCCGTACAGGTCGACCGCTGTCTCGCCATTTATCGATACACAGATCGAGGCGCCGAGTTCAGCGCCGCTTTCCAGCTGCTTCGCAAATGTGTCGCGCAGGCCGCTGAAGCGCGGGTCGCAGTGGCCTTGGACGGACATGGTGGTGAAGAGGAATAGAATGAGGGACAGTAAGACAGGATTACAGGAAGAGGGGAATCAGACAGGCAGATCCTCGGCTCGTCATTTCGACTCATGCTGACCTTAGCCGGATTATACCTAGGTTAAACTGGTTAAATTGGTTAATCCTTTCTGTCTGCATGTGGAGCTCCCCACCGTGGGTCTTCCGAGCTGTATACTCGTTTATAAGCATTCCTTCGCCATACAGATACTCAGGCTATAGCAATGATACGAGGCAATATCGATATACATATATACGAGGTGTTGGAAGGCTCGACCCTAAGGCCCCTCCGCATAACACACGCAGTTATGGAAGGGATACGAGGACCGACCAGAGTCGATATCAAAAACAAAATAAAAGTCCACTTGAAAACGAATTCTCTTCTCCGTGTAGATAACCTAGAACAATACCTCAATGACAAACATACCTACCGTCCCACATTACTCCATTTTATATCCCCTGTAGTCCACAATCAGCAAGACTCCCTCCTCTGTTTAAGATATCTAATGCCCTCCCCGACGCCTCTGTATACTTCTCCACCCGCTCAGATCTACACATCCAATCCTCCAACCTCTCAGCACCAATAAGGCTCTGCAGCGGCTTCAAAAGCATGTCCTCCTCCCGAATATCGGGCAGAATACGCACGAAATCCTGCGCCGCAGAGCCAACCTTAAGCTGGTTGTTGCGCGATGCAGTTGCCGCCTGCACAACAGCCTTGAGTATGTCCTTACGCCTGGCAGCATAGTGTGACAAGCACTGCTGAATTTCTGGTGCGCTGATATTTGAGCAATGCTCTTTGCCTAGACTCGGCCTTGTGCGCCGGAGGTTGTTAACGAAGCACGCGGCGGATTCCATCGCTTGGTTCGCGCCCATCGCAGCGTGCGGGACCATCTATTTACAATCAGTATCAACCAGGACACCAATATTGATGTACAAGCACCTACCTTGTGAGCAGAATCCCCCAGCAGGAATAGTCTCCCACAGAACCAATCCTCCCCAACTCCCTCTTCCAAAGCCGTCATAACAGCAACCTCCTTCCGCGCAAAGACATCCGAGATCCGGACGCCGTCTGTGACGACCGTATCGGCGATTTCGATATACACGGCGTCGATATCAGCATCGGTGAACTTTCTCTGCGGTCCATACGCCAATGGCTCATCTAGTTGCTGGAATAGAAACCAGTACAGCTTCCCGTTTAGTCCGGCGAAGACGAGTGCGGAAACCTTGCGTCTGTAGACGGCGAAGAACTGGCCGGCGGCGATCTGGGGGAGAGGGGTTGACATGCCGAAGACGCATGCAGTTGAGGCGCAGAGGTCTGGGAGCAGTCAGGTTAGCAAGTCATTGTCATGTTTAATGGGTTGGTTTGCGTACAGTGCGCAGGAGGTCTGGCTGTCTGCGCGTGGATGGCTTCGCGGACGGTGCTGCGGACCCCGTCTGCGCCGGCGACAAAGTCGCAGGTGAACGAGTCGCCATCGGCTGCCTCGACCACGGCCAGGTCGCCTAGGTCTCGAACTGAAGTAACGCGCTTCGATGCGTAGACGGGTGATTTGTCTTCGAGGCTGTCGAGGAGAATCTTCAGTACATCCTGGCGCGGCATGAATAATGCACCGTATCCAAACCTGCCATTAACTCGTTAGTCCAGCCCGCCTGCAAGCAAATTAGCACTGGATGGATGGTGACATACAAAGAAGGGTAATTTCTCATAACAGAAGTCCTTCTATACAGCCTCCCAGACTCTCCATCACGATGCTCCCATCGGTCATGCTCGACAGAAAACGCCTCGATCTTATCGAGCACGCCGAGCTGGTCGAAAATGCGTAGACCGCTGGGCATGAGACCAAGACTGGCACCGGCATTGGGCGCGATTGTATGGTAGCTTTCGTAGAGGATGTAGGAAATCCCGAGCATCTCGAGCATTTTTGCTAGGGCTAGGCCGGCGACGCCGCCGCCGACGATGCCGACTGTGACGTGTTGAGGCATGGCGATGAGTCGAGGAAGAAATTGACGTTTGATTAATTTAGAATAGTTTGAATGGAGTCGACAGTTGTTGAATTCTATAGATGGCAAGGCAACGGATGAGTTTCCTGCAGCATGCCCTGCGAATGGTATTTATATATGTGTAGATTAAACCGACATATGCTTGTGCCCGTCGATGTCAGTTCCTGGAATCACTTCATCCATGCCAGACGGTTCCTCGCATGACAGTACAGATGCCGATGTGGCAGTGGGCCGAGCAGCGGGTGAAGCCATTCGGGTAAGCAGTCGATCCCGTCCCGGCTCGCATAACCAGCTACACCCACTACGAACTCTCGCTAAGGAACAACGCAAATGCAATAGTTGGAGGTAACGTCGGACCGATATCTCGATTGACAAAGTCTATTTTCATCCTCGCCTTCGGCCACTATCTGGGCCCGACACAAGACCGCGGCAAGTATAAACCTCCGTCCCGGCCCCGAGTAGATTTTAACATAGTCTGCGACTTGAATCATGTCATTGATGCTCCGAGCCCGTCCCGCGTTGCTGTGGTTCGTGTCGATGCGATCGGTGTATCCCCAGCCGTACCTTAGGGCTGATGCATAAAAAGTGATATCTTAGGCAAGGACGACCAGACCTGCCACTGGTCAACCCCAGGTCCAAAACATGCAGAACAGGCAGGTGCGACGGGCAGTAAAAGGCGCCGTACAGTTCAAGATGCCTCCGAGAACCCAGCCTGATACTTTAGGCGAATACCGATCGGTGGGGGAAGTCGCTTCTGGAGATGCTGTTAAGCGGCTAAATGGCCCTCCCATATCGGATACCAACAAGTACCCCGGGGAGGAGATAGTTGTTAATTTATTCCGTAGTTACTTGCATAAGTTGATACCATCTACAACGCTCTACCACATGGCCCAGACCTGCCCAGCTCCCATTCGTCGTAACTCGTACCTCGTCGCCCTCGTGCCATAGATTATGCGGTAGCGATGTGAAGATCGTTACCAGACGTTGGGGTAAACGTCGGACAAGCCCTATTTGGAGAGCTGGAGATGGACGTCATCGCAACTTACCCGGGGGAACCGGCCCACATCCCCAGCACTCGGCCACTTATTCCCGGTGCTGGAGTACTCTGCATGCTCGCTAAACCGTTGCCGATATTACACCCCGTCATATTGTATGCATGATTGGCCCTGACCGAATACAGCCCCAGTTAGGATACTGTATCTCCAAGAATGTGGGGACCCGCCAGGCTCGGTCCAGTGTCCGGCGCCTCTTTAAAGGCAGTTTGCGCACCACAGAGCCGCTCGTCACGCCATCGAACCCTTGTCTGAGGAATCATGCGATCTCTTAGTTTGTTTCTCTGGGCACTGTCCTCCACGAGTGCATTCGCGGCACAAGGCCCTTGGGACCTAGGTAAGGGCTTCCAGCTAGCCGTGGATGATACTGCCAACCGGGTGTCTCTCACACAGAACGGTCGGAGAATCTGGGAGACTGTGCCTGGCCAGAACTTTATCAGTGCCAGTGGCGGCGAGGATATCGTCACTGCAGCCAATGGAAATTTCAAGATCGAGGAGGTCGACTACCATAAATGCACTGGCCAGGAGATCACAAGCGTCGCACAACGATCATGGAATGGGACCATGAACGGCCATGCTGCTGTCATACAGGGTAATCTCACAGACTGCGGCGATGCAGCTGTTCCGTTCTCTATTGCTTTCTGGGTGCCATCTCAGTTCCCAGATCGCATCGCATTCAATGCGCAGGTCAACGGCGGCTCTTCGTCGGATGCAGCCACGAAGCTGTTTCTCACCTACGGGTCTTCCGCCTCTGAGGACTTTTACGGACTTGGAGGTCAGGCTTCGTTTGCGTCATTGAAGAACCAGTCTGTGCCTATCTTCTCTCGCGAGCAGGGCGTTGGTCGGGGAGACCAGCCTACCACTGACCTGAATAGCGAGGATGGCTTCTTCGCTGGGGGAGACCACTTTACTACCTATTCGGCCATTCCTCAGTATATTAGCTCTCATTCGCGAGTATTCTTCCTTACTGAGCAGAGTCCTGCCTATACGACATTCGACTTCACCCAGGCCAACGCGGTCACGGTCCGGTATGACGCCCCGTCTGTTGACGGCTACCTGATGCAGGCAGAGAGCATGCTTGACGGAATTACCATGGTCACAGACTATACTGGAAAGATGCCCGAGTTGCCTCGGTGGGTCGACAGTGGTGCAGTTGTCGGGATACAAGGTGGACAGGACAAGGTCAACAAGGTCGTCGAGCGAGGACTCAGCCAGGGATGTCCCATTGCGGGTGTCTGGCTCCAGGACTGGTAAGACATAATCCAGTTATTGCAATGGTTGACTAACATGAAAAGGTCCGGCACCCACGAGCAGAGCGTCTCGTACATGAGTTTGAACGTCTCTCGCCTGTGGTGGAACTGGGAGAGCGACGCCAAACTGTATCCCACCTGGAACGACTTCGTGCAGTCCCTGCGAGACCGCCACAACATTCGCACGCTGTCGTATATCAATCCGTTCATTGCAAACGTGAGCACCAAGTCCGACGGATACCGAAGCAATCTCTACCTCGAGGCAACAAAGGGCGGGTACATGATCCAGAACACCACCACCAACGGCACGTCCGTGATCTCCAGCGGCCCTGGTCTCGACGCTGGCATCATCGATCTCACCAACTCCGCCGCACGATCCTGGTTCAGAAACATGATGCTCGACCAGGTCTGGAACGCCAACATCTCCGGCTTCATGACCGACTTTGGCGAGTACACCCCCGTGTACCCAGACACCGGATTTGCAGACAAGAGCATCGACCCCTTCCTCTACCACAACGCCTATCCCCGCGAGTGGGCAGCCCTCCACCACTGGATCGGCAAAACCGTGCCCCAATTCAAAGACTCGATCCTCTTCCACCGCTCCTCGTCCATGTCCGCAAACCGCTACCAGAACCTGTACTGGGCCGGCGACCAGGCCATAAACTGGGGCGTCAACGACGGCATCAAGTCCTCTGTAACTGTAATGGCACATATGGGTCTATCGGGGTACGCCCACGGCCACACCGAGATCGGCGGATACACCACAACTTGGGACAGTAATGGCGTCGTCAACCGCACCGCTGAACTCCTCGGCCGCTGGGGCGAACTCGCGGCCGTGTCTAGCTCTGTCTTCCGCAGCCACGAGGGGAACGTCCCGCAGGTGAATGCGCAGTCGTACACCAACTCCTCGACCTATGCCTACTTTGCCTACAATGCGCGCATGTTTGCTAGTCTGGGAAAGTACCGCCGTGCTATTCTCGATACCGAGAGTAAGAAGCTCGGCTGGCCGGTCCTGCGTATGCCGGTCATCTCCTACCCGGATGATCCCAAGGCCAAGGAAATCAGCTATCAGAGTTTCTTCCTCGGTGCGGACCTTTATGTTGTGCCGGTTCTTGACCCTGGCTGTATGAGTGTGGAGGTTTATTTCCCTGGTCTGGGTCAGATGTATACGCATGTTTGGTCTGGGAGGGTTTACCGCGGTGGGAAGACGGTGAAGGTTGCGGCGCCGTATGGCAAGCCCGCCGTTTTTGTGGTTGGGAGGCCGCAGCATGATCTCCTGCATGACTTTATGCAGTTTGTGAAGAAGGAGAATGGGACTGTCATTCGTGTCTAGGTATAGACACTTCATAAAAGGCTACATGTATATACGCGGAATGCCAGGAATATACGAACTTATAGCAGGGTACCTGAATACCAAATCATTGACTCGAGTACAAATTACCCAAAAGAAAAAGGCCAAGCTAGACAGAAAATTCAAGTGCCTCCTCTTACTTGCGGGCTGTTATGGCTGGCTTCCGCCAGTCCAGCAGACGCCATGGATCCCTGGGGTGTCGATTTAGGAGAAAGTTTGCTACCCCGTCCATATCGCTGAGTGAATTCATACGAAGACTCATCCGGATTCTGAGCAGGGGATGTCGTATGGGGTGCTGCTGTTGTATTTTCAGGATGCCTAAGGTAGACACTTGCAAAGTCGCGCGATATTTGTTGTACTGTAGCATCACTGAGATGGCCTCCCACCTGCCTCGACCTCCATCCGAGGCCCCTGTTGGTCCCATTAATGATGTTGCCATCGGTGGAGACCATGAACTGTACAGCGTCGCCCGTGGAATGGTTGACGATATTACTGACATTTTCTCGCATGCGCCGGTCCGCTTTCGAGCAGATGTCGATGCATTGCCGGGTGCAGATTTCGAGGCATTTCTCTGTGCTCAACCGCTCGTCTTTTAGTCTCTGCAGTTCAGTCTCGTCTGAGTTGCGATCTTCTGTTGTTCTTGTTCTCTCAAGGATGAGCTCCATCTTTTTATCCAGGCTTTCCAGATGGGCTCCGAGATCGTCTTTGGCGGTCTTGACAAGCTGCTCGTGGGCTTTGATGCTCTCGGCGGTAATGGACGACGTGCGACTGTTATATATATATATATCAAAAGCCACCCCTAAAAAAAAAAACGGTGAGGTACTTACAGATGTGCATCGGCAAGGGCAATGCTGATGGTCAGCTTGTACCCTGAGATCAACCCTCTAAACCCATTAATGTCGTCGCCCATATATCTCAGCCTCAGCCACCCTCGAAGGCTCGTCTTGCCACTGTCCGGCTTGGGTAAGCATTTATTAATTTCCTTCTCGAGCTCCGCGCACGCATTACCACACTGCAATAGAGGAAACTTAAGAGCAGAGAGATCCACGTCAATATTCGCACTGACGGTATCCGTAAGCGGCCCCAGAACGTCCGTCAGGGCCTGGAGTTCATCCAAGAGATCGCGCACTTGCTTTGGATGCGACTGGTAGCTCTTCACGGTGGTGTATAATTTTATGCTGGCGTCAAGGGCAACGGTTGATAACGTTAGGAGCCCAGAGCCGGCGCCGATAGCCTCTGCCATTGTGATGACTTGCTGCTGTGCCTGTCGCGGGAATGCGGAAGGCGGGGGAAAGCTGACATGGATGCAAAGAACAGACAAGGTGCTGGCGGCTTTATAGCTTTCACAGGCGAGTATTGAGGGCCGATGAGCTGTGTCATGTAAGCGCCGGCTGCTGGCAGTGCAGCGCTTAGGGAAGTGATGTGATTAAGATAGACGGATCCAGCTCTCTCAGCCTGATATGGAGGGGTTGACAGCGGGCTGGCCAATAATCAGCACGGCCAGCGAGGCACGGACTTTTGATTGAGACAAGCCAGCAGTTTCTTGGAAGCAAGCTGCTTGGAATTTGGATTAAGACATTCTGCATTCAGATATATTACCATCGAGGGATGTCCCCTAGGTCTAAGTGGTCTATTACATTATTAGGAGGATGTTAGAGCCTTGAGATCTTACAGTGCCCAGCTCTCAAGTAGACTTCCGGCATATTCCACGATGCCTGCACTCTGTTACCAGGCAGGATCAACGACTCCATACCAGCACAGCCCAAGCACAGCCCCTAGCAATATCGCAGCCGCAGGCGGAACCTTGAACCACGCACTCTGAGCATAGGTAACAGCAGCCACAACAACCCACCAGGGCTCCTTCGCCAAACTTTGCCCATCCCGTTCCCGCGGGCTTAAATACCCGATCTCCCAAAGCCGGTATACAGCTGTAAAGACTAACCCTACTGCCGATGCATTCACGCCGCGGAGAAAATCAATCACATACTTCCTCTTGCGTAATATACGCCAGAAGGACTGAACTGCAATAGCGAGAGCAATTCCAGGAAAGAAGATCCCCAACCCACCAAGGAATGCACCGAAGACTGTCGGGTAGGATGTGGTTTGAAGGGCGAGCGCACCGAGAAAAACAGCAAAGTTAAAGTTTGGGCCGGGGAAGGCCTGGATTATAGCAAGGCCAATTAGGAAGTCTCGACTAGAGACCCATCCTGGGTCCACGACATAGGAACGGAGTAAGGGAATAACAACTGGACCCCCGCCAAATATCACAGTACCAGCGAGGTACATGTTTGCAAAGAGATCGAGGGCTAAAGGGGGAGGTGAAACTTTAGCTCTGGAAACAAGTATAGCAATAAAGGAGGCTGCGGGTTCTGGGTTAGCTCATATACAGGAATAACTATTCCAAATCTTTAATAGGACATACCGAAGAAGAAAATGAAGATTATAGCCCCAGCACGAATACGGATCACATGGTCCTGTGACGGAGGCGCTTCTTCCCTTTCTTCCGAAGCCTGGGTATTAGTTGCGTGTTGCGGCAAAGCCCCTGCATCTGGTCTTCTCATCCGTACCATCTCCACTGCCCCAGGAGCTGGATTGCTTGCAGCTGTACCCTCCTGACCCGCAGACTCAGGAGCATCGCCCTCCGGCTCGGGCTGTCGATTTCTATGCTTCCACGCATTCGTCGCTCTCAGGATCTGCTGATATACCAGCCCATCCCACAACGCAGTAGCAACACCTCCAGCAACCATAAGAATAGGGAAATACCAAAGCGCACTATAACATAGCCCAGCACATGCGCCAAAGATCACCAGGATTCGGGAAATCTTATCACGGATTGCCTTTTCAGCTAGCTGGACAGCAGCAAGTGCAATAATCCCTACAGTCGAGGCGTTCAGGCCGGATAGAAGAGCGTACACTGGAAGAGGGAGTGTTTCATCAATCCGCTGCACGCCGAGAGAGAGGGCATACATGCCAATTGCACCCGGGAGACTAGCAGGGTAATTAGTATACCAGCATAAGTCGAAGGTTTCAATTGTATACATACGACCAGAGGAAGAACGCAAGCAAGGCCGGGATAAAGCCCGCGTGGAGCAAAACCAAGCAGAACAACATTTTCGTTGACCCAGGCCCTGGAAGACCCTGGCATATGGCGAAGAGTTCTTGATACTGCACCCATTAGTCTCCTCATTAGACTATTCAGATAAATAGTACCTACTGTCTGCTCATCAACCCACTTCTCTTTCTCAACAAACCGCGCATGGAAGATCTGGAAATGAACAGGCGGTCCCCCAAACGAGGTGAAGCCCAGATACCAGGTATGCCAAACAACGTCCCTCAGGCGACCGAATAGGCGCTCTTCTTCAGCGCGTGCAGCGTTGGATGCTCCCGCATGGCTGCGCCATGCACGATTCAGTCCTTGTAGGGACGAGGCAAGTCGCGACCGAGTCAGGAGGAGCATTTTGGTTCGTCTATAGTAAACCGGTGACAGTTGCAGATTCTCAGAAGACGAAAGGGGTGGGAAATTGTCCAGGACGAATCCACATTATAAGCATAAGAGCACAGGCGAAGAATCGACTCGTCCATTCATCCAATACAAAGTCACTAACTGTTCACATGATTGCCAAGGCTGTCAACCAAGATCTTGGCATTGGATGTCGATGTCACTGCTGGAGTCCAATTGGTTCCGAGTTTGCGGGCTCCGTTTCGGGTTAGTGGGAATCTCGTCCCCTGCGTCAAGACTCAAGTAGGGCTTAAGATATACGTAGTTAGTTAAGCGAACCTAATAGTAATAAGATATACACTTCTTATCGAAATAAGATGCTGAACCTAAAACAGCTGTAAGTAGCAGTATAACAGCAGAGCTGGATAGAGATTTAACCTGGTTATTAGCGGGTTACAGATAAGCAAGAAAGGGCAGGCCTACCCTCTTCTCAGGCAAAACCACCCTTGGTAGCTGCTGTCGTGGAAATATCTCAGCGGACATAGACTAGATGGATGCCTCCTGCTGATCCGGTTTAGGGTCAAACTGTCTTCTCTTGGTTTCCCAACCTGGGAGATTCCGATGAATCCTATTTGGTCTCAGCTTGTTTCGCGTTGGCTCCCTGTTCTGTCGTCACCCTATATAGATCCCAGTCATGATTGGTCTTATCTTGTGACAGTCCATGGCGTTCTCGGATTGATGGTTGAGGTTACTGCTCCTTATGACAAGTGCGTCGTAGGAGTCTCCAAGCTGAATAGAATTAGTGAGAGGGAATACGGTGAGACATGGGTTGGGCACTTACTGCCATTCATTTGCCGGTTGAACCCATCTTCAGCTCGTTTAGGTTATATGGGATTTCCATCTGTGATTCATGTATATAATATAAATCCATAAATCATTCACAGGATGGGATTCTATTTTGTATCAACATTAATAGGTGAGGGCATTATATATACAGTAAGACTATAGAATTAATGTCTCGCAAAACCATGCTCCACAAATTCTATCGACCTGCCACGGTAGATTGTTCCGCGGGCAGTTCATACCTCGTGTTTGGTTTATCTGCGGGCTTCTCATACACCGCAGTCTGTGGAAGCTCCTGAGGAACACCCGGAACTGCACCCAGTCCTGCTGAGCCGCCGAACGTCCCTGATGCAATCGCCGCCTTCTTCCGTCGCCGTTGAATCACGAAGAATGTAAAGAACCCAAGCACAACAATCACACCTGCCGCAACACCGGCACCGATACCCGCTTTCGCTCCGGTCGACAAGCCTGATGATTCTGACGATTGCTCTGGTGAAGGTGTCGCGATGGCGCCAGAGCCCGTAGTGGATGGGGGGGATGTGGGCGATGGGCTCGTTGATGATGAGGGTGACAACGATGGGGACACGTAGATATTCGCAGGAACAGTGATCGCGGCGTCTGTTCCACAGCACTCGTTCGATTCGCCGCAGCACCAGGTCTCTGAGTAGTCCGTTCCGTCACAGGGGGTCATCACCGCGTTACCGAGTTCGTCGATCTGCGTCTCGTCCTATGAATACAGCATTAGCCATCGCCCTAACAAAAAAAGCGGGAAAAATTGGAGCGAAATGCCATTACAGATACATACCGTACAAGCATTTAAGCAGCCCACTTCCGGCCACGAAGATATCGAGCACATATTCCGCCAGTAGTTTGTGGGTTCTATTTTGGTTTTGCAAAGGCCGTTCTGCAGGCATATATCGTTCCATCCGCAGCACATGCTCACCGCGCCGTCGACGCTGTTGCACAGGATGGTTCCATTGAAGGTGCGGCTCGTTCGGTCGGGTTTATAGCACGTAACATCGTCAGCGGACGCCCCGAGCAGGTGACTGATACCGAGGAGGAGAGGGAAGAGACGTCGTCGCATGGTGTTGTTGAGGGGGTTGTGAGTTGTGAGTGTGACAGGGGGACGGCCATGAAGATCATCGCGAGAAGAGAGTTGGAATTGGGACTGCGAGACTGGGCAATAACTAATAAACATGAAATGGGGGCGAAATTGGAGTTAACCGAGACGAGTATTGATTATTCTACTCGAAGGGCCGGCCAAGTGTACTACTGCGATCTAAGGATTGATCAGCCTTCGCACAAATTCCCAATTGCAGTTAGGATCCGCTTTTATAAGAGGCAGTTTTGTCTATTCCTGCGATTGCCAGGCAGATTTCGTGCTCAGCCCCGTGGGCAGTGCGGCGATCCCACGACTCATGCGCTTAGCATGGAAGGATTGCATAATAGAACAAGACAACATACCACGCCATTGTGCTTTAGATGGTAAGATGGCAATTATATTGACCAACATATCCTGGGGATGAACATGATGAGAAAGACAATAAGCTCTATTACTTTATATAGAGGCAATGGAAGACCAGGCAAAACTCTGGGTCAGTCGAGGTTGAATGCTGATCTGAAGATGATTGGCCCGTACAATTACCTTTTGGGGCATCCGCCGCTTGGCGGTGCTTGGCGGTGCTTGGCAGGGCAAAGAGCGATCTTATAAATGGTTTGGATATTGACTTATCGCTCAGAAATGGTTCCCAGAAAGATTATTAGCATTGTTTATGTTATTTACCTTTAGGGACCATGAGGAATTGGGAAGAAATAATACCATTCACGGCAGATAAAGGGGTATATTCTAACAGCTTGTAACCACACTAGGGCTATGCATCGGCTCTTGCCCCGTAAGGATACACGGTGGGAGTTGATGTTTGCTGTTGTTGAAGCAAGTCCCATCTGCGTATAGTCCATGGCCGTTGGATTCGAATAGCAAATCACATTAATCTGTTTAAACAACAATATCCTCGCATGACAATTAAACTTTGCAAAGTCTGTTAAGGATGACGGAATGATACCACCACCTTCACCGTGGCAGAACACGAAAGTTACTTTATCAAATAGTTCAAGGGCGGGGAAAAGATCGATCGTCCCAGCATTTAAAACGATGGTTCCTGTATATACACAGCGCAAAAGCGCATCGGGCCACCTAGTAATCATATCACCTTCTCAAGAAATGGAGGCTGGAAGTAGATAACTGTAAAACGGCGGAGAAGCCAGGGAACAGCTTATATCAGGAGAGGGGATTGCAATGACATCCATAGTTTCTTGCCTTTGCAGATACTATTGGGTGGGCTACTCCAAAGCCTACTGACTACGCAATGATGTTCCACAAGCCAGAGGCAACTTTAAACATGACACTATGAAAGTTTTCCTGCTTAACATGACACTATCAAGCTTTTCCTGCGAATAATGAATATAAATATCTGACCTGACCCATCCCTTCCTCATCATCTGTCCAAACCCGAATTCGCCACCATGGCCTCCGAAACAAAGCCTACTCTCCACGAGAGAATCTGCTTGGATCTCGAAAGTCAGCTCAAATTCGTGAATAATATAAAAGACCCGAGTGTTCCCATCAGCAGACTCACCGCGCGGGGTTTCCGAGTTGAGCAGGCTGAACCTGTGGATGGCGAGGAAAGGCTCAACTTCTCGCCGTGTTTCTTCAAGCCAGCCGAGTCCTCGTTTCTCATCGAGAATCCAGTCTGCGAGCCCGTTGAACTCAAATCCCACGCCGACATCGGTTATGATTATGAGGGCGACGGAAACGTTGATCCGAACGATATTCCTCGCGAACTGCATGATTATGTTTGGTCCCGCGTCGAGGCCTATCGACGACCTCTCGAAGCTTCTTGTTCAGACGAATGGGTAACTTTGAAGGGAACATGTCCGTTGAGATGGAGTTCCAGGTGTGCCTCCCCAGCCACACTCTTTCTGGGGTATGTATGTGCTAACCCCTACTCCAAGGAGACCACACCCTCCAGTATATGACTACGCGCGCCGCTTCATTTATCCATTTCAGACCAGGGATTTATACGAAGATCGGACTTATAAAACCACCGGCCGCTGGTACCCCGAGAACACAATTGAAAGCCCATCTGGCAGATACCCGCATATGATTGTTTCAATCCACCATGAAGCAAAAGGACATAGTAGGTCTTTGACCAAGGGTGAAATCAAGGTCGCTGTGCGCGTCCTTCATTTCCGACATCATGACCCTCTCTTCAGTAAATTCGACATCTTGCCGGTACGTGCCTTAACCTATTTTTCAGCATTCCAGGCTAATGAATGAAAGCTCCTGATTGTCTCGTATATGGGGCCAAAGCATGCCAGGATTCTGCAGGTCCATCATAACGGGGAGCGAATTGTGCTGCAGTATTCACCGTTGATGAGTTTTGAGGAGGAGGAGACTGCGCCTGTGTCCCTTTTTGCTCGATATGAAGTCAGCCAGCCAGTCGGTCCAACTGCTAGAAGGCCCTGTCTGTGCCCCCACCATGTAGAGCAGCAATAGCCGCAACTAGTCTGTGATAACTGGGAAGGTGCGGTCGAATCTGTGGTTGCCTGTTAAGAAAGCTCCTTCCCTGTTTCGGCCATGGGGCGTTCCTTCCTGTTTAGTAGACGCACCCAGTCTCCTGCCGTCGTAAATAACCTCCCCTCAATCATCTCCCATCTCCCATCTCCCATCTCCCATCTCCCATCTCCTCCATCATCTCCATCATCTCCCATCGGGCACGCTATTCGATATATTATACCCTCACAATTCGAGACACCAGCCTGATTCAAAGGCCCTCAGCGACCAGGGTCCCCTGTTCAAACCCTCATCCCCACCCGCCGCCAGCTGCAATGTAAGTAATGGACGCCTGGTATGATGCCTTAATTGAATGGGCTCCTAATATTGCACATAGGAAGCGATTCTTTAACTCAATCACGAACATTCTCCCAACCGCACCCCCAACTCCTGAGGAGGCCGTCCCCCCATCCTCCATGGCTATCAGCGACGTCTCTTCTCCCCTTCCCCCTGCTCGTCGGCGAACGAAGTTGTATGTGACACGAGTGCAAACATACGAGTGGATAATGCTTACCAGATACCTAGCCTTGTCCCCCCGGCAGCAGCCCAACTAACGCCAACGAGGTAAGTCTTATATGGCGTGAATCTGACCCAGTGGTGTTCAAAATGCTAATCTTATAATCAGCCCGCCGAGATCGCCCCCGATCCCCCCGCTCCCGCCATTCCCGCCATTCCCGCCGACCCTGCTGCGGTTGTGGAATTCCTGGTCGCCCTGGCCACCTATGCCGCTTCCGCCCCGACCGTTGACGGCCCTCGCAAGGTATGCTTTGAACCAGCACTGCTACAGTGCAGATATGCTAATTATCTGCCCAGCCAGAACCAGGCCCCGCCGCTCCTGCCGCTCCCGCCGACGTGGCCGCCGTGGTGGCCTTCCTTTCGGCCCTTGCCCCCGCTGCCCAGACCGGGGAACAGGTATGCTTTGAACCAGGACTGCTACAGTACAGATATACTAATTATCTGTCCAGCCAGAACCGGCCGCTGCTGCCTCCGGCTCCCCGCCTTCAAAGAAGGCAAAGAAAGAATGTAAGTACCTGCAATATATCTATACTGTATTGATTAAGTTCAAGTACTAATAAATACTAGCGCGGGGTAAATGCCCCAGGCCTGACTGCGGTGGCCTCTCACATGAGGGGAAGTGCATCCCATATTGCAGGGAAGGCCAGAAAAGAACGTAAGTACCTGTGATATATCCATGCTGCATTGATGAGGTTCAGGTACTAATAAATAATAGCAAGGGGCAAATTCCCGAAGGATGGCTGTGGTGGGCTCTCCCACGAGGGGAGTGTATCCCCTACTGTAGGGGTTGTAGGCGCCGGCACAAGGGGCCATGCCCTGGCCGAAAGGGTGGTGGACGTGGTGGAATTGCTATTTACAATTACCGGCCATGGTCGAAAGGTTGGTTTTTATTCTCCTCCTGGTGGTGACCACATACTGACATGCCTTCCTCATAGCGCCGTTCGCAATATGAAGAATGGAAATCGCCGGGCATAGGACAATCCTATTTGTAAGGAGAGCTGGGAGCAGTTTGAAGAACCATGGCCCATAGATGTACAGCATACATCCCCTGTATAAATAAACCAAGTACTCTCATTGTATGGATCCCCATAACATCTTGAGGTACAAGCTCGTAGCACTCCAGGTGCAACAACCCCGAACTCCGAACTCCGAATTCCAGCGTCTTCCACATTGCCCAAGTGGCCCAATTAGATCCCACTTTCTTCAAATTACATGTAGTCATACTCTGTTAGGGGGGTGTAGCCCGTCAGAGGCGTATAAAGCCCCGCCAAAGTCCACCAGGCTGCTGCGTTCCCCCTCTTTTCTGCTTCATCACCCCAGCATCGCATCGTATAAAACAGACTGCGGTCCCAGAATCACAACACAGATACAATGCTCCCAGTCCCAAACTCAACAGCATCATACTGGCGCAGCAATCCCCACTGGCTGGATGAACACCACTCAACCGCACACCTGCCAACTGAAGCAGACATCGTCATCATCGGCACCGGTATCGCTGGCGTCTCTACAGCTTATCATCTGGTTAATAGTGTCGAGAAGAACGGTGAAGCACGACAACCGTCCATCCTCCTCCTCGAAGCACGACAGGTCTGCTCCGGAGCGACAGGCCGCAACGGCGGACATATCAAGAATTTACCTTCCAAGATAGGAGGACTTATCCAGGCTCACGGGAGATCCAATGCCGGGGATATTGCAGAGTTCGTGCGAGCGAATATCTACGCCGTCAAGCGAGTGATTGAAAAGGAGAACATCGACGCCGAAGCAGAATTGAGACGCAGTTTCGATGTGCCGTTAACTGAGGACGACGCCAGAGTTATAACGAGGGAGTTTGCGGAACTGTTGGAGGATGAGTTCCCTCTTATGCAGGATGTCGGATATGTCGGGGAGAAGTTTGCAGAGCGTGTATGCTCTTCCCGGATGGGCAGTGGAAAGGCGTATAGCTAGCTAACAGTAGTTATAACGCCAGATTACTTCTATCCACGGCGCAAAGGCAGCCCTCAGCACACCCGCTCTATCACTCTGGCCATATAAATTCGTGACCCAACTTCTGGAGCGCGTCCTGAGTAAGGGAAACGCGAACCTTCAAACAAACACACCCGTCACTGCCATTGAAACGACCCACGACGGAGGATACACGGTGCAGACCAACCGCGGAGACGTCAAAACGCCTACTGTGGTCTTCGCGACGAACGGATATACCGCTGGCCTGCTGCCGCAGTATAGAAACGTCATTACGCCGATAAAGGGGACTGCCTCGCATATTACAGTCCCACCTGATACCACACATCCACCGGCGTATCTATCGAATACGTACAATATACGCTATGCGCCCAATCGGGTTGATTATCTGAATCCCAGACCTGACGGGGGTATTGTCGTAGGTGGCGGGAAATGGACGTACGAGGGGCAGAGGGAGCTTTGGTACGATGTCTATGATGATTCTACGCTGATTGAACCGGCGAGACACTATTTCGATGGGCTCATGCAGCGCCATTTCCGGGGGTGGGAGGGTAGTGGTGCTACGACGGAGAGTGTTTGGACGGGGAGTAAGGAATATCTTCTTTATTCATTTATGATAGTGTGAGAGACGTGCTAATCAATCGCAGTAATGGGGGTTACGACAGACGGCCTACCCCATATTGGCAAGGTCCCTGGCACGTCCGGTCAGTATGTTCTTGCTGGGTACAATGGGGGAGGTATGGCCCTGGCCTTCCTGGCGGCACTTGGGGTTGCACGGATGATTAAAGAGGGAATCTCATTTGAGGAAACTGGTGTCCCTAAGTGTCTGAAGGCGACTCAGGAGAGATTGGATGGGTAATCAAAAATCGATAACATTAGCACAATATCAACGTCTGAATCCGCATGGCAGTACTGACCATGGCCGAATGTTCCAGTGCCCTATGTAAAGCGTCTGGTCGTCAACGTAGCAAGCTCCAGCAAATATCAAACCCCTTCAAGGCTCATCTCCCTTGTTGAAGCTTTCTATGCTCGTCGACCGAGTCCAGATACCACAGAGCCGTACATCTCACATCCTCCTACTCAGCCCGAACGAGAAATCCATCCGCGCGCTTCGAGAAGCGGCTGTACGTATCCCCAAAAGTCTCATCCTCGCCAGCACACATCCTATAGGTAGTCCTAGCGTAGTCCTCTGCCTGATCTCCCAGTTCAGGAGCTACATCGCAGTACGCCCTGCAGAGAATCATCCAACACCCAATGAGACCATCCATCATAAGACCCCATTCCACAACGCGCAGCCGCGCACCAGACCTATGCGGAAGTCTCCCGCCTTCCAGTACATAACCTAGTGACTCCAAAGTCTTCAGTGCAAAATGAACAGCTTTCTCTGAGACGCCTCGGGAGGCGTGGAAAGCCGCTAGACTCGAATACGCCTTCCAAATACCAGCACGGGGAACTTCGGTTGCTGGCCTGCGATACGTTTCCTCGAGTTTAGAAACGAGGTCTTCAATCCGAGCAATAACCAAGTTTGGCTTGCGGGATTTTCCTAGGGACTGGAAGGCATTCGCCAAGTCCGCGGTGAGCCTCCTTCGCTTCATCAGATCGCTCTCCTCGGTTTCAATGGAATCCTGGCAGATCTCGCAGCTGCACCTGAAGCCCCAATGCTTTAGATCCAGTTGTTTCGACTTAGAGGTATTATCGAAGGGCGCCTTGTACCAGAATACCACTTCGGTATCCTTGGGCAGGTTTCGTGTGGCGCGCACGATCATCATATCGCCGATGAATGAGCGGCGAGCGTTGCTGTTGCAGGAATGGTTGATATATGATGCCAGAGGCCAGAAACCGCAGGAGTGGAAGGTCTCGGTCTTGGTGGGTTCTAGCTGCGATTCGGCTTCTTTCATGGTGCGAATATGAGATTCACGGGACGATAAGCCGCAGCCGAAGCAGTTGAGCGACATTATACGCTCGATGAGGAAGCTGAATATGTTAGCTGTTCCGTTGGGACGCAATATATCTGGTGTTTAGAACTCACGTGTCGACAACGGGCGAACCGTCCACTTCTGCGGTATCGACAGCGCTGTATGAGCCGTGGTAAAGGTCAATGAATGTTGTTCGAAGTGACGGGACTTTGTAGAGTTTCTGCGCGATCAGGGTGATAAGTTCTGCCTGGGTACCCTTTGTGATAGTGTCCGTTTCCGTGTTCATCAGCATCGAAATATTGCTCGGAGCTCCGGTACCTTCGTTATCAAAGGCATACGCGAACGCTTTCTCACAAAGCAATAGGTCACCGGCTCGGACGGCTTCTGTCGTGAATAATCCTCGTCCGCGAGACTCAGTTGGCCTGACAGACACAGGGCCGATATATGTTGCGCGATCCAGGAGCGGCGGGCATCGCTTCCTTGCCTCTCGGTGCAGGAGTTTGAATGGATACTTTCCAGTTTGCTGCTCTGCGAGTCGAGTAGTGGTACGATCAAACTCGACTCTTGCGGCAGTGTTGTTAGGGTATGTTTTGCAGAGCACTTGGTGGACTTTGCACGATTCTTCAAATCTCGCGAGATGGTAAAGAGCCTGGGACTTTCGGAAGAGGGCTTTTTCGGAATATTCATGGGCGGATAGGACGACTTCGACATCATTAAGGGCCGAGTCAAATTGGTGAGTCTTGAGATAAGTCAGAGCGCGATTGAGCCGGATTGTGACGGCTTCGTCGGCAGTCGGGGAGGAACTCAGAGCCCTGGAATAGCTATACTACAATCAGCCGTAGTCTCCAGATCCTTTTCCGTAAATACTCACTGATTGATAGCGAGATGGTGCTCATTCTTATTGAAACAGTTGTTGCCCCTGATTTTGTGGTAATTGGCTGATGCATCCATTGCTCGCTGACCTCCCCATGCCAACGGTATCAAAGAATCATGGTCTGGCAGGAATCTGATATCGGAGAGATGGTCAGCTCGCATTCCGTAGTTCCCATCAGCCATGATCTTCAAGTAAGGCTCCTTCACAAGTATCACTGTTCCTTCAACGAGACGGCCATCGGTCGAGAGCTCTTTCTCCTGGTTGTAAACCTGTAACATGACAACATCTCCTCTTTCATCTTCCACCACGGTCATCGCCGCAGTCATTCTGTCCATCGGTGTGACTGCCCGTAGCAGAGTGTAGAATCCACGATGATAGGTTTCGAGGGTGAGATTTCTGATCAGTATCCTTTTCAGAGTACTCAGAGCAGCGACAGATGGTGGGTAGGCTGGAGGCACAAACGAGGAGCGGATATCATGCGTGTTAGTAGGTCTATCACTGTTCCTCATTCGGCAAAGCATGAACTCCATTATGATCTCGTCGCGAGACCTGGTGGGCTTCAGAGGCTGGCCCTTGCGAGATCGGGCATTTCGGAGAAATTGTTTCTGTTTCTGTAGGACTGCCAGGTATTCCTCCGTCTGAGAGAAGTTGTGTATATCCATATTGCGAGGTGAACCTGTAAAGGACTGGCGTACTTGATGAATGCCAACTTTCTGATAATGCAGTGGTTGTATTCTAGTGATATGAAGATGAGAAGTCCCTCTAGCTTAGACAGAAAGGATGTATGTGTTGTCAAAGCGGGGGGTTATGCAGTACTTTCTGGCATGAACCATGCAACCGCATTGTATTGGTAGACATCCTTGCACTGCGTCACCTATGAGGCGGAAGGATTGCCTCCCGCTGTCACGCAATTGTTTTCTATGAATAAGTGCAGCTGTTATGCATTCCATTCTTAGTTTGTATTCGAAGTTAGTTAAGAATATTGGGGGAAACATCTATTCTGAGTGATACAAGTTCAAGCGTCGAGGATATCCACGTCCACAGCCCGTTAATCCTATCAGAATATCGACATAGTTGTTTCTCCTTATTCATTCAACCAATCCCCAGGAATCGTCTCGCGGACAGAGCAGAGCGCCTCTCTGGTACGGGCCCGGACAGCGATATCGGATCCCGTGTAGCAAAGAAGAAGATCAGTCCCAGTGAACCAACGGATACTGGCAGGAGTGTAGCTTTCGGAACCATCTGAACTGGGGATCTCTGTATAGAGTTGCTCAACCAATTCTAAATCATCGTCGTCGATATCGCGAAGCTCGGTTGGCATCCTCGAATCGTACAACGACTCCCACAGAATCAGATCGATGCATGCGAGAGAGAATCGCCCTAGCCAGGGTTGCCAGTCGTCCATTACGTTATCCATTATACAAAAACACTGATATACAGGAGGATCGGGATGCTGGAGGTCTGCTAACAGAATTCCCCAGACCGCAGCACCTTGGTTCTCGTGTCGAAATATCAGGGCTCCATGGTCAACATACAGCGCCTTTGGCTCCAGCAAATATTCTTGGTTGCGAGTAAGGTCTGAACGGCGGCCAAACAGGGCGTAGGCCTCCCTGAAAGCTGGTGGTAGTGGAATACCCAGTCGTTGTTGAGCAGCGAGTAGTTCTGTTTCACTGTATCCATCGCCCTCCTCTATGGCAGTCACCCAGTGAGACGCGAAACTGCGAATGAAATTCCAGGTCTCGTCACGGCTTCCAAGGGCATGAGTAATACGCTCACAAAGATCGAAATCGTCACTCATTTTTCGGCTTGCTGCAGGAAATGCTAATAGGGTCAGGACGATAGTATGTAGTCAAGAAGCGCACCTACCACCCAACGCATCGGAGGTGTTCAGATGAAACAGAGAAAGGAGAATGAACCCGACCGCTACGTTAAAAGAGGGAATCCACTTGTCACCCCGTTTGCTGCGTTTGCATTAAAAAAAAATCAAGCCATTGATCTGCTCTCGTATTCTGATATCACGTATCACGTAGTGGGGGTTCCAAGCAGCCGACGGTCACCACAGTATAATTATACCAAGTAATAGAGAAATAGTTATATTATCCGCCATACGGTCCAGTCTGACACAACGGAGCAATTTCTGGGGGAGTGCTGGCACCTCGACGGAAACCTAGTATAGCTCTCCATACCCCTAAATATACTGATTAGGACAGCTCTCTAGAGCGATCTTCCTGTCCAGTTTCTTCCTTCTTGCCCCTCTGAGACGCAATATCAACAGGAGATCCATCAAGTCCAGTATTCGTAACGGCATTCTGCTGCCTCCCCAAATAGTAATCTACAACCAGGTCAGCATATTATCATCATCTATATAAAGAAAAAACATACTCGGCATGCACAAAGAACAAACCAGCGACAAACTCGTAACAGTCACCGCAACAAGAAGAATAATCCCATTCGTGCGCGTATACGCCCGAATTGCCCCGTCCCTAATCGGATCCCCGGGTGCATACTCGGTACGTAGCGTCTTGATGGACCCGTAAATCGCCTTAAGCACAGTGTCCGACGTTCCAGACGGTGTTTCCGCCCGCATGTAATTCAGCATCTTATCTGTCCAGATTGCTGATGCGACTGCGTACCCAGCGGATGTGCCGAGATATGTCCACAGGAAATAAGCAGCGAGGATTGAGGCCATATCCTGGTGCGGTACGGATGCCATGGCGCCTACGCGGGAGCCTAGGGCTGTGAAGGCGCTGACACCGAGCAGGATCTGGGAAATGGCAAGCGTTGCGGTGTTTTGTGTGCTCCGGGTGTGACTATCGAAGCAGATGGCGTAGCCCACGATTTTGAGTATTGCTCCGACAATCATCATTGTTTTGTAACGGTGGAATTTGGCCATCATCAGGCCATTGATGATACTGAAGACGGTGAGAGAGAGATTCTGCACCCCTGTGAAAACTGTCCAGGTGTAATTCGGCCAGTCCTTGATAACGTATATATACGACGAGAAGTAATTGTTCCAGACAGCCGTGGTCATTTGGTCGAAGAGGTTGGCACCAAGGGCAGCCAGGAAGACTTTATTCTGGATGATGTTTCGTGCCATTATGGGCTTTGGTGCAATCCATAGCTCGTAGCCGATGAAGAGAGCGAGGATGACGAACCCTGTCACTTCCATGGCTATCATGCTTGCATTCGTCCAGCCTCCGTGTGCGGATTGTGCCAGGGACAGTGGGAGCAGGATAAGTGCGAACGCGAATCCTAGTAATATCACACCAGGGACGTCAACTGCGATAAGGCCCTGCCAGACAGCATGCAGCATGCCATCCTTTCTTGAACCGTGTCCAAGATCAAATCCCAACTGCTTAGCCCTATACTGCACACCATACAACGCCCAAATAGCCGGTATAAGAAGCACCGGCATCATGATCGCAAACATCCCCAACCCCCAGCGCCACTTATCCGGAACAAACCCATCAGAGATAAACCCCGTAATGAAGGTCGTGATCAGATACGGCGCGATAGTCATCCCCGTCCAAAAGCCCCGCCACTGCAGGGTCGTCAAGTCACCAACAACAATCTGGCAAAGGAGGTTAATCCCAGCCTTGCCAACAGCCGTGAATGCGACGCCGATGATATACGCTGTGAAATGCGCCCCGCTAGCTGCGATGACGTACCCGACCATGTAGAATAAGAGCGCGATCACGTATGTTGTCGGTCTAGAGGTGAGATCGGCCAGTTTACCGATGACAGGCTTTGAGACGCCGCTGATGATGGATGTTGCGGTGTTTATTGCCCCGATCTGTGCGTGCATGTTGAATGACGAGGCGGCGATTATGTCGAACTGCGGCGTGATTCCCCCGTCTAGTGCGTAGGCGAATAGTGTCAGGCCTAGCGATATGACGATAATGGTGAGGAGGAGTAGTCCGGCATGTCCTGAGTGGTACAGCACCTTGTTGAGGGCTTCCACCGTGGTACTGTTAGGGCATTCTATGGGTTCGTTTCGTCTTTCCAGATCTGGTTCACTGGTTTCGCAGGGGCTGGTGTTGGTTGCACGTACGTCGACATTTCCGACCTCGTTGAACTTTTGAGATATTATTGGTTCATCATTTGGCCTCATCTTGTTGGTTTTCGGAGTTGGACATGGGCAGGCAAGCAGGGTTGTCTTACAAGCTTATATTCTATATAGTCCCCGACCATCACAGTTTTTGACTCATAACAGAAGCCTTGACGTAAAAATCTGCTCAACTGCAGTAACTAATATTATGTTGCAGTTGGCCGAGTTTGTAGTCATTTTTTGCATCAACTCGGCGGAGCTCAACGTTCGCCGAATACACTCGGCGAAGATTCGTCGCCTAACACGACTCTCTTATGAAATGAAATATGATGGATTTTAGATATTTTCATTTCCTTTGCGGTTGAAACTTGTCGGTTCTATCCAAAGGCTGAGGCATATTGATATACCATCTTTGAAGTTTCTTCTTCGTCGAACGGGGTATTATATATAGTCGTCGTATCGTCTTGCATTTCAACCAAGTTTGATGATTCGGTGTTTTTAACTTCTTGTTCTACCAAAAGAAAGACTTCTACCTACAACTATTAACAATGTACGACTGAAGATCCTATTATTGGGGGTGTGGCAGCTTGCACAGGACAGCGAAAGCGTTCCATCCCTGCTTGCATCCACTCCACACGGCGCATGATAAACACTCTTCCCGTTGGATCAGCGGCTCCCAACAATTAGCGGTCACCAGGAGTCGGGAAATAGGACTATCCTCGATTAACGAGACTTTGCTATTACCGATTGTGATTGTCTGCATCGGCGTATGCCCAATGGCCTTATTAAGATCACCGGTCGCTACCTTCGAGTCCTCGCAGCCATCATCACGGCAGTTGATGAGACCGAGCCCGCGAGGTATTGTGTGCACGACTCTCCACGGCCCAACCACATCCTGGCGCCTGCCACTTTGCAAGATTTCAAAAGCGACCTCTAGTGCTGGCCGGCGGTCCTGCGTGACACTGTCAGTCACATTTAGCATTACGTTGCCTCCCGCGCACCGATCCAGGCTGCGGAACACCTTGGAGGGAACGCAGTCGGCAGGCCGTTTTTGCAGGACGCCCCTATTGTATAGGTCCGTTGCCTTCTCATTCACTCGGCCGTATAAGCGTCCTTCGAATTGGATGTGGCCAGGAACTACAGTAACCCAACACAAGGCCACTGGATCCTCTGCAAGTGGGTTCTTAAGAATATCAAGGTAGAAGCACAAACCGTCTCGGGAGATAGCGGATATCCCTGGCTCCTCTGGCTCGTCCGCGAAAGGGGTCCCTAAAAAGACGTACTCGGCGAATCTGAGTGGCGAGGCATCGGTCCATATTAGATCTCGAATTCCGTGCTCCACGATAACATCAACAAGTGCGGACCCTTTAGACTTCGGGGAGCCCCTTGCCCGCTCCACCCGAATCTGCTGCAGCCTGTAAATATATTCCAGGCCTTTCCTGCTGGGATGCAGACCGTCTACCAAGTTGATACCCGAGAGGCCGCGAATAAGTCTAATAATCGCAGCGGTAAGAGCCACTAAACAGCGCTGGGGGCTGTGGTGTCCTTGGCCCATAGTGCTCTCCTGACTGCGACCATGAATTCGACAGCAAGACTTACAGGAGCACTCGAGTGACAAGTCGCTGAGTGCTTTCTCGAAGGCTGTACAGGCATTTTCATATGTTGCAGCGCTAGCAGCCTCCATCATTTCTCTCTGCAGGTCTGCAACCGCCAGCTCCGGGAACCGGTCTCCTGAGAAATGAACGAAGTCCATCCCATAGCTGGCAGGGAAGAACGTGTTCCTAGCTCGCAGCCAGTTCATTGGAACAGCTGGGTCACCGTTATTCAGCGCGGAGAAGATCCGAGCGGCACTACCGAGAGCTGTCCCGAAAGACTTTTGTCTTGAGGACCGCAAGAAAGTCATATGGTCTCCAAATGTTCGGTACAAGGCATTATCCCAAGGAGCACGGCCGCTTACCACATTGTTGTGGCTAGGCTTCAGCTCCGAGTGCGATCTGAAGAGAGTAGTTGCATCAGGGATCTGGATGGTTCGACTACGTTGGACTACTGCAGACCCTCCTGGCTGACGCGAGTGGATAACTGTCAAATGCGGCTCCTCATCGTCTGGAAAGTTTCGATACCAGACGTCGCGGTCCTCCTGGCGTTCATTTGTGTAGAGGATAACCTTCAGATCCAGGAGCCAGGCGCCAATTGCCGCAACCAGTGCCGCATCTGCAACGCCGATGAAGGTGAGGTGTCTCGTGGGGCCTGTACGAAGACCCATCATGGCATGCAACGCATCGGCGATATCAGAGACGTTTGCCACTCCACGCGTTCGTCGAGTATGGTTGGAACCATGTCGCCAGGCGTGCTGTCCGACAACGGCCTCTTGGTCAAAAGCCATGTACTGTTCCGCCCAGAGTGGGAAGCTGCTGGCAGTGAAAATCCCCGCGCACCTTTCAACGAGCGATGTCATATGCAGTGAAGATGGCAGCGCAGTCTGTTGGGACTCGGAAACTTGGCTCATGACTTTGCGGGTGAACTCGAGCAGTATGCTACCGGCTACATTAACCGAGTATACCTCAGTCAAGCAGGCGCTTAGAGCAGCAAACCTGCATCCTGACTCGGTCCCTGTGAGAATTTGGATTGGACTTTTGTGTCCGAATCCGAACCAGAGGATATTCTGGAAACTGGCGTGGACTGGGGCGGTGCTCAGCGCAGTATAGAATCGTTGCAACCCGCTTGGGGTACAGCAGATCGTGTTGCCAACCACCACGCAAACCCCATAGGCAAAATGGTCAATCCCGGCACTAGAAATACGCGCCAATGCGTTTACCGAGAAATTGATCATCCCAGACGTGGCGGCGCCTGCATCGATGGTCACTTGAAATGGGGCGTTGTATTCACCCCGTCCCTCCCCAGTCAGGGGCACCATTTCTTCTGACATTGTTGTAGCGGCTGTGAGGCTTTCTCGACGAGGATAGAGACCCTGGCCCATAGCCAAGGGAGGGATTATTTCAACTCAAACTGGCGTTCTTTCTTTTGCGGATTAAGAACGCTTCCCCGCTCGCGGAACAAGGATCAAGCAGCGGCTGCCACTCTGCATTGGTTAAATACACTGGATATGATGTAAGATGACACTTGAGGTGCCACCTGTAGCCAGCGAGATACTGACACATTGCAGGTCAATTGCGAATCGACAACTACAGCCAACCAGGTGTCGCATACTGGAGGGCAATGGATGCAGTGCAGGGGGCTATCACTGTGCCATATTCCATAGCCGTGCATGATTATAGCACCATGCACGAATCAGATCCCTGCTGCTCTTCAAAATGAAATAACTCAACTAGAGGGGGTTTTGGGTGTTCTAAAGCCCGTCTAGCCTGGTGGAAGGCAGTTCAACTGACGGCCGCAAGGAACATCCAAGACTGTATAGCGACACTTGTAAGTACTCATCATTCGTTGCCTGATTGCCCGACACTTAATCACCTGGTAAGTACGATTAACTTTGCTTATCTAGGTCGTCGGTGGTTTTAATTGGTTGTTGGTTCTATCAAAAGATGAAGACGCATGGTTATATATTATCGCTCTAGAAGTTTTCTCGTCTACATGTCTTCTACACCGGATGCATCACTGTGCATCAACTTCGGGTGTTATTATATTCCAATGTCCAATCTAAACACCACAATAGGATAGAATTCCTAGTTCTACTCAGAAAGCTTTTCTATTACAACCGACAGCAAGCATCCGACGAAGAAAGAAGCGTATCCCCCTCAACAAGCACACTCCGGTTCCTCTCCTGCGTAGACGGGGCCACATCCAGCCCCGGATTCCCCTTGAAGAAATTGACCGGCTTAAGTCCCACAACCATCCTATCCATCGGCATAACCGGCCAGTCCTCGATGCGCGGGTTATGAGTCGACCCAAAGGTGTGCCAGACGACGATATCCTCGTTCCGCACACTCGTCTCCGCACCGGCGTCGTTTCTTCGACGCTCAATTGCTGAGGCGATCCCCTCCCCGCCGAGAGATTGCATCGTGTGCCGACCGGCTGGGAACATCTCTTCGTCGTCGTAGCGTGTAACCCAGACGGCGTGTTCTGCGTACTCGGAGCGTTTTGCGTGGTAGGAGTCTGGGTGGGAGAGGAGCATTTGGCTGTATGCGGGCATGAGTTTGAACCCAACGGGGGTTTTCGTGATGGGGTTGATGGAGGCCTCGTTGATGATTTTGAAGGTGCGGTTCTTGGTGAAGTCGAGGTCGAGGCCGGCTTCCTCAGGCACGATTTGGGAGGTTGTGCTGTAGCCGACGCCGAAGGGGTTGTGGGTTGCTGGGTCGTTGATGGGCATGGGGTGTGATTCTTCGACTTGCAGGGAGTTGTGTGTGTTGTCGTCGATCCAGGGGTCCATTCGGAGGCAGAAGAGGTGTTGGTGGTAGGGGGCTAGAACGCCCGGGGCGACGATGGTGCCGTAGGGGACTTTGTCGGTGAGGCTTATGGGGCAGGTGGAGAGGATGCCTGTTGCGCGGACTTCGTAGTGGATGGAGGCGTCCTGGCCGAACTGGAAGGCGAAGATGTATTCGTAGTTGCTGACGGTGATGATGGTCTGCAGGACGAGGATGCGCGAGCGGGCGACGACGGCGTTTTGCGTGCGGAAGTTGGTGTGTTTCCAGAGGATGCCGTCGTCTTGCTCGTGGCAGCAGACAACGTTGGGGAGTTTGAGTGGTTCACCAGATGAGGTGTTGTGCCAGGCATCGAAGTACTTGATCAGGCCCAGGCAGTCGCATCCAAGACGGAGGTTGTTAGCGTTGACGCCGGCGCCATCACTGCCCAAGTCGAAGGCGGCCTTGCGGGGATATGGAGACCGGGGGTCACCGTAGGGCACGAACATCTCGGACAGCGCCAGACGGTAGAACAGGCTACGTCCGTCGTACCGGATGTCGTGCAGTGTGAGGCCTTCACGGTAGTTGAACCCTACGCGCATCGTCCACTTCTCCCACGACAGCAAGTTCCCCTGCGAGCTGAACGAGGGACCGTCGGGCTGGACAACTTGATAGGGCTTGGTGGTCTGGCGAGGAGGTGGCCGGAGACTGGGATGGTACTCGCTGTCCACCGTGGAGTGGATCTTGTTGACATCAAACGGTCGGGGCTGGTCGCTGATGCGCTCGTCTTGAGATGAGGGCAGATAGTAGATCTTGGTGACCTTCAACTGTTCAGACACCTCTGCGCAGAGATCCAGGGGGTATGCGTAGTAGTTCGCATCGGGGTTATCAAGAAGGCGCAAATAGAACCAGCACTGCAGTAAGTTAGCAACTAATCACAGAAACCGAAGAAATACGTACCATTGAAACCCTCTCCGACATATCATTAACGCCGTCTGTGCCATACGCCCACGGCTCAACGACCACCGTAGAGCTAGCAGGCAGTTTCAGCTTCTTGATCTCCTCTTGTACACGCGAGTCTGCAAGACAGGCCGACTCGACCAGTTTCATATATTCAGGGTCGATGTAAGAGTGTCTTCCAACGAGATGCTCACTCTTGACGACTTGTTTGCTGTCCAGGTCGACTTGCAGCTCTATCAGCTTGTTCGCACCATTTTCGCCGCGCAGTACTACCTGCACACGGGAAAGACGCGCAGGCCGGGTGGTGGTTGGGAGACCCTTGTGCTCGCTCTCTAAGACAGGCAGCATTTCCTGCTTAGCCGGTTCTTTCAGAGTGATGAAGCGAAAGGCCGGGGCCTCGCCGAGGAAGTGGGCGCGCACGATGGCGGCGACCCTGGTGATCTCCGCTGGGGAGAGTGGGTCGAGGGGATGCATGGGAGACATTATATGATAAGTCAAGGTGGAAAGAGCATGGAGAGGACTTGTTTAAAATAATTTGAGGAGTGAAGACAAACTGGTAATTGTAGGCTTAAATAGGGAACCGGCGTTGGTGACGAGTGGCAATAGATACCGTATTACTGCATGCACAGTAACATTAGTGACAATGTCTCCAGAAGGCGCAGACATGCCAGCATCTGCTAAGGTAAAGAATAGACGGGGTTTAGTGGGTCTGTCCGCTAAGGTTAGGCATACCCGGGGCATCTCCACGGCTACACTCCACCAGATCTCTAAAGGTTAAGCTTAGACGCCTTGAGTACTGACGTGAAATGCAGTAGATAGCTCTCATCTTTGTCTAGACCCGGGCAAACGGACACCGCAGGCTCTTGATTTGCTATCGGCACCGAGCTGCGTCTCCTCGTATCCCTTAACGGCATCATATTGACCGCGTTATCTCCCCTGCTTTGCTCTCGTCCCCCAAAGGAAAGTCTCGCCTGCATCCTGTTCCTCCATTTGATTATTCCAGTACCGCCTTCGGTAGGCCGATCTCCACCAAGTGTCATCTCCAGCGATCTCAAAGGGAAAGACCGAGCGGCCCGATTTGCCGCTCTCGATCGGCCTATCAAGCCCCATTCTTGGCTGACAGGGCCATCGTCGACAAATCCATGCCAGCCCGTCCATGAGATTCAGAAGGGGAGAATGCTGCACACCTACGGGAAAATCGCCTTCCACGCCCATGCGAAGATAAATTGTGACTGAGCTGCTTCTACCGGAGGCCGTGGAAGTACGACTACACCTCTGGAATGGCGGACAAGACTGGAGAATGATGCGAGGACGAACCTGAGAGTTGGTATCCTGACGACGGACGGTATGTTCCAATCCCCCAAAATAAATATGTTTGTTCTAATGTATTGCTAGGTGTCGTCCCTCCCACTCTTGTCATCGCTAGGGCTATTGAGACCACCGTCGCCGCTCTCACAACCGCAGGACACAGTTGTCGAAGTCAATTCCCCAGCAATGCAGGCCCATTCACTGGACTTTGAATCGCCTCGAAAGCCCTCAACGCCGATGGCTGCACCACCATCAACTCGCACCTCAGCAGCTTCAAGCCAAACGACGCCGCGTTGAGCCAGATGATATTCTTCGCTTCTCTTGGCCGTCTAATCCGGTAATTGTACTATCTCTACAAGCTATATCAAGCGCGACTTTATGTAGGCGGCTCTCCGGCGACTTTGGACCAAGTCCGCAACAGGCTTGTTGAAGCTGGTGGGCCAGCGAGAGGTCCTTCCGCGTGGTGTGGGCTTCCAAATCGCAGCAGTTTGAATTTATACTTTGTCCTACTAATAAATTCCCTGCGCGTACTCGTGGTGCTATGCATGGTGCGGTGTCAGGATTTGAACCCTTTGCCTCTGAAGTAGATGATGGCGAGTTCGTTGGTGAAGACATGTTTATATAGTATATAGCATTTTAGAAACTAGACCGTAGATAGACAATACGATACTGTAGAAACCCCCAATTCACTAACTTGCAGATTTGGGACTTATACATAAAAGGAAGCAATATCTGAATAATAACCATAAGTATTAGAATAATCAAAAGGATCGCTCAATGAAAAAGTATCAGACGGAAGCAGCGCCGCATGTACTGCAGGATAAACCAGAAGCCTGGCCCACAGACAAACGACGGCGTCTCGTACGTAACAGCAATTGCGTCAATTCTGGAGAGTTCTGACATATGTATCAAGGTTGGATCCGTTCAGCCGGCCCCTAAAGGAAGGGAGAGGCGAGTGCGTGCGGCCAGTGCTTTGGCTATAAAGGACTGTGCCCACGCTCCTACACCTGGGCTCTTTAATAAACCAAACTATATTTCTCTGTCCTCCAATACTAGAGCTAGTCGAAATATTGTTTTGCTCTCGAGCTGGATCTTGGTTTACATTCTTCCTAACATGTCGAGAACTCTACCCTTCACGGTCAGTCTTTATACTCTACCAGATAAAGCATGCTAATATTCCTTGTATAGCTGGACACCCCATCCCTCCTCCACGAGGCATCCCTCCTCAACGGAAACTGGGTACAGTCCAAATCTGGGCAGGTCTTCGAAATCGAAGGTAACCACCACCCATCACCACCAACAACACCTCTAATCAATATGATATCCACCAGACCCCGGCACAAACAAACCCTTCGCAAGGTGCCCAACAAACACCACCACCGACGTAGACGGCTACATCCAAACCTCACACAGCGCATTCCAAACCTACCGCCACACGAACCCACGCACCCGCGCAAAACAGCTCCTAGAATGGCACAACCTCATCGCATCCTCCAAATCCGACATCGCCAAACTCATCGTCTACGAAACCGGCAAACCCACAGCCGAAGCCCTCGGCGAAGTCGAATACGCACTCGGGTTCGCGTGGTGGTTCGCCGGCGAAGCAGAGCGCGTGCGCGGGTCCATCGCGCAGCCCTCGATCTCAGACCGGCGCACCTTCGTCGTGAAACAGCCCATCGGGGTGTGTGTGGCTCTTGTGCCCTGGAATTTCCCCGTCGCGATGATTATCCGCAAAGTCTCTGCGGCGCTGGCGGCCGGGTGTACGGTTGTGATTAAACCGTCGCCTGAGACGCCGCTGAGTGTTCTTGCCCTGGGCGATTTAGCGCTGAAGGCTGGGATTCCTGCTGGGGTTGTGAATGTGCTGACCACGGATAATGTGCATACGCCTGCTGTGAGTGAGGCGCTTTGTAAACATCCGTTGGTGAGGAAGGTTACCTTTACGGGGAGTACGGGGGTGGGCGAGCTGATTGCGCGGCATTGCAGTGTGGGGTTGAAGAAGGTGACCCTTGAACTTGGCGGGAATTGTCCGTTTTTGGTCTTTGAGGATGCGGATCTTGAGCAGGCTGTTGCGGCGCTTATGGTGTTGAAGTGGAGGACGGCGGGACAGGCTTGTACGCATGCGAATCGGGTTTATGTGCAGGCTGGGGTGTATGAGAAGTTCCTTGGGATGGTTGTTGAGGCGACGAAGAGGTTGAGGGTTGGGCATGGGGCTAGTGAGGGGACGACGATGGGGGCGTTGACTACACAGAGGGGGGTTGAGAAGCTGGAGAGGCATGTTGAGGATGCAGTTAAGAAGGGGGGAGACGTTGTACTGGGGGGGAGGAGGTTGGATGTGGATGGGCTTGGAGGGAACTTCTTCCAGCCTACAGTCATCTCGGGCATGTCGGCGGATATGCTGACCACCAAAGAGGAGATATTTGGGCCGCTTCTTGGTCTGTATCGCTTTGAGACTGAAGATGAGGCCGTTCGTATGGCGAATGATACCAGCATGGGGCTGGCTTCGTACTTCTTTACACGGGATGTCAGTCGGACGTGGCGGTTGCTAGAGAGCCTGGAGGCTGGCATGATTGGCATGAACACTGGTATGTCGTTCGTTCCAGTTCTTAAGTCTATACTAACGTGGAGTCAGGAAACTCGTCCGCAGCAGAGTCCCCATTCGGAGGGATCAAGGCCTCTGGATACGGCAAAGAAGCTGGCAAGGACGTGGCCATTGAGGAGTATCTGATTGCCAAAACAGGCACTCTGACAGTGGCAGCCTCGAAGTTGTAGCATCATTCAGTAAAGTTCAAGTAGAGTAAATCCACATCTTATCTCTACCATGGAACGTGCGTAACTCCACTTCCGCATTTGTCTCGCTGGGTCCTTCCGTTTTTATCTCGTATTGCGGGGCAGAACTCTATTAACCAGTTAATCATCATGATACGCACAGAGGACATCCAGATAACAGATACAGATAATATACACTTCATTAATTATGGTAATGGTTGGTCAAACAGGAAGAATCCGCACCCCCAGATCCGCCAGCACCTCTCTCCAATCCTCACTCTCGTTCTCATCCATTCTCTCCCAAATTCTACAGACAGTCGCATACTGCTGTCCGTAATTCCTCATCCCATACCCCTGCACCCTCCTCCACCAGCCATCCCACGCCTCCCTCTCCTCCCCTACTGCCTCGCAAGACGCCACGAACGCCGGCCATGTAATCGGTGCTGGAAATGAACTTTGAGCCTGGCTAGCTCCAGATCCAGGTCCAGTATTATCTGCAGTAGAAGCCTTAACCTTCAACTCCTCGGCCTCGTTCATCGCATCCAGCACAGCCCGCTGCTCCTGATACAGACAGCCACGGCTACACTGCTGAATAGAGCGGTAATAGTATATCAACGCAGCATTGTGAAAAGCTTTCGCCTGAGCCCGTGCAATATCAACCATATGCCCCTCCGCTTCCGTAGGCGAAATCGAAGAGAACGACTCCGTCGTTATCGTATACGAGCCCTGCGCATCAGCAAGCTCTTCACAAGCCTGCAGCAGACTCGCCGGGAACTCCTGCTCCGGCCGCGGACTCTGGTCCCGGTAGTACGCGACGTACTGGGAGAGGCGGTATATTTTGAAGATTGCGCCCGCGATGGACGTCGTGATCCCGTATAGGAACTCGATGCTGGGTTCGAGCGAGTAGAAGTCTGCCCCGCGCGGGACGTGGTCGTACCCCGGCCAGGGTTTGGGGGTGAGGATGGGCAGGGTGGTCTGGGCGAAGAGATGCAGCATCTTGCAGATGTTGTTTAGGAGGCAGGTTTCGCGGCTTACCAGCATCGAGTAGTGTCGTGATGCTTGCAGTTTTATGCCGGCTTCGAGGTGGATCCAGTGGTCGGACATGCCGCCGTCCATTATCTAGATGTCAATGTGAGCAGGATGTATTGATTAGCAGGGCCATTGGATAGGCTTACATCTGCAGATACAAGAGAGAGAATGGCGGTCATGATATCTTTGTAGGGTGTTGATTTGGTTGAGAGTGCGCTCTGTAGTGCGACAAGGGCGCGCTGTTTGTGATGGCAGGCGAGCTGTTTGAGAGCTTCTTGCTCGGTTCGCATGCTCTGTAGGTTGACTGCAGCTATAGATAGGACGCTGTGGAATACAGCAACACTGGCCGAGTGGAAGCGCCGTGGGACGTCCAGCTGGGACGAGCCCTGGAGAGCAAGCGGCAGGTATACAGTCCTCCAGGGATTCCTTGAATGAGATACCGGCTGCATCAGGTGGACGACGTGCTGCATGTAGTGATGCATCAACATCGAAGCCGTTGTGTCTTCAATCATGCTTGAAGCCAGATTATGTTCAAATAAGATAAAGTCGACGTCTTCTGGGGGTGAATTGGTATGCCCCAGCCAGCGCGGGCTATGCGAGACAGCAACGTCTTCAGGAAGGGAAGGGATTTCGTGCGTATCGGACGATGACGACGAATGGGGTGAGCCTGTAAGATCAGTCCTGATGTTTTCAACATTATTATCGTCACGTTGTGGTGTCTCTGGGGATTCTGGTGTCTCCATCGGATTCGGGTCCAGGCAATCACTGAGCTGCATCCTGGAGTCTATTGAATCTGGAAGCAAGGGCGATGCATTAGGCGAATCAACTGGACTATCATTGTCTGCACTCGCAGTATCTTCAGGAGGCTGAGCCACAAAGACCGAAAAAGGCCCAACAGTCGTCGTCGCCGCCGGTTTGATCTCAGATTTCTCAACAGTTGTCAAGGCGCGAGCGACCTCATCGTCTGTCATTGGCGCGCAAGCAACTTTATCTGAGGTACAGTATTAGTCTTCATTTCCATGAAAAAGAGTTGACATACACCCAGACCGGATGCGCCGCCTGCTTGTATTCGGTCCTGCATTCCAAATCAGACGCACGTCGTAGCCCGCGCAGGTCAGCTTTGCCTGTGTACATGTTCTGCAGGCCCCGGGTCTTTCATCGCATTTGATGCGGCGTTTTCGACATGTCCAGCAGCTGGTTGTCAACTTGTCAGCTGTGCCACCGGCCACTGAATTAAGGGGGGATACCCAGTGTAAGATATTGATTTGAGGGGCTTCGATTTCCGTCCGCCCAGATCCCAGACGAGTTCTGACATGCCGGGCGAGGGATAGGAATCTGAATCAACTGTCAACCTGGATAAAGCCCACTTGGAGGGACATTTTGTTGAGCTGCTGGTTCTGCGGGGTTGGAGGCGGAGACTGGGGCTGAGTGGCGTATCAGGCTGTCTCTGGGCCGATCAGACGGAGAGATACGACTGTGATAATGGATCATTGCCGAGATACTGAGACTGGCTACTGAGACTGGTCACTGATAACAGTCAACTGCTGGAATCTGTTGCTACTGTCATTGTCGTGTCATTGTTATCTCCAGCCCTAAACGACAGAGCCAGTGCACAGGAGAGCCATTGCAGATGCAGAAGGACATTGAGATAAATAGGGTAATACATCCTGCTCGACATATTACTGCGAAGCCTTCCACTGCAGCCTTCCACTGCAGCCTTCAGAACAGGCTGAAATAATGTCGAGTCGGGGCCAGCTTTATATACTGCATCCAGCACATCAGGCCATTCATCCTGGTTAAATTCCACCGGTCGCAGAGAGTTTGAAGTCTTTGTCTCCACTCGTTAGCTCCTTCCAATTTAGTTTACCGTATTGGAGTTCAGTTGTACAGCCTTGACACTGCAGAGTGAAAATTAAAGACTATACTCCACGGTTGTAGGATATAAGAACCTCTCCCAGTCATACAACAACAGACTTCCTTCTTTAATTCTTGCCCACCATGTCTCAATCAACCCAAGATGTAACAATAGACGATGTCGTCTCCCTCACCCAAACCCTCGTCCAAATCGATTCCTCCACCCCAGGCTCCGGCACAAACACCACCGGCGAAACCGCCATCGCAAAGTACATAACCGCCTGGCTGCACCACCGCTCCATCGAAACCCACTGGATCGAAGAAATCCCTAATCGGCCGTCTGTGGTCGGAATTGTTCGCGGCTCCGGGTCAGGCAAGTCGCTCATGTTCAACGGCCACACCGACACCGTCACCCTGCAAGGCTACACAGACAACCCCCTAAGCGGACACATCGCCCCAGACGGCAGATTATACGGTCGCGGATCCGCAGATATGAAATCCGGCCTCGCGGCGGCCATGATCGCACTCGCTCGCGCGAAACAACTCCACCTCTCCGGCGACGTCCTCCTCGCCGCCGTCGCCGACGAAGAATGCGACAGCATCGGCACAGAACAGGTCCTTGCTGCTGGGTGGCGCGCCGACGCAGCGATCATCGCCGAGCCGACGGAGTTCGCTATCATCAATGCGCACAAGGGGTATGTGTTGCTGGAGGTCGAGGTGCGTGGGGTTGCGGCGCATGGCTCGCGTGCGGATTTGGGTGTCGATGCGATTTGCAAGGCTGGGTATTTCCTGGTCGAGCTGGATCGGTATGCCACAGACTTGCAGGGGCGTTCGCCTACTGGAGAGAGACTTGATGCGCCGAATGTACACGCTGGGGTTATCAGGGGCGGTGCGGAGATTAATTCGTATCCGGCGTCTTGTGTCGTTGAGATTGAGCGCAGGACGATAGCAGGTGAGACGGATGAGTGTGTGAGACAAGAGTTACTGGGTATATTGAGCAAGCTGGAGTCTACAGTCCCTGATTTCAGCTTCGAGCTGCGTGTGACTTCGTATCGGCCGCCGTTTGCTATTGCAAAGGACCATCCGTTTGTCAGTCTGGTTGTTGAACAGGCTGCCAGGACTACGGGGGCTGCGCCGCCGATTAAGGGCGAGACGTACTGGACTGATATGGCCCTGCTGGATGAGGTGGGCATCCCTGGTGTGATATGGGGACCCAAGGGGAGTGGACTGCATTCGAAGGAGGAGTCTGTCGATGTGCAGTCGATTCGGGACCTGAAGGATTCGTTTGTGGCTATTATGGAGAGATTCTGTCAATAATAGTTGGTGTTATCCTTATCGCTTCTAGATACTTGGTACTGTATATAGGCTAATATTCGAAGCTATACTATGAGACAACTTGAACGATCATTGATATCACTGCGCGTCCTCCGGGGGCGCGGACGGCTGATAGTCACTAAAGTCATACTCAACATCGTAATCCTCAGCATCAACATCGCCATCCGAGAGTTCCACATCCCTAAGATTCTCCCCGTCATCCTCCTCCTCCCTGGTAAACCCATAATCCTCCTTCCGGATCCTCTTCCACGCAGCAAGGGTCTGCTTCCGGGTAATATGGAACGGCAGCTTCGACAGCGAGACACACCCATCCTGCGTAACTTCCACAGTCTGCCCAATCGAGCTCGCCGTGTCAGTCGCCTTATCCATCAAAATAATATGGATGAAGAAGACCATCCCCGGCCGCGCGACGACATTCTGTCCCCGGACAAACATCGGGTAATCCATCCAAGTCGGCGAGAATGTCGCACCAAGACTATACCCGCACGCATTGAAGCGCTGGTCCTTGAACCCGTTTTCGTCAGCGACGCGCGCATACGCTTCAAAGACGTCTCCAATCTCACGCCCCGGCTTGAGGGCTGCCATGGCGGCTTCCATCTGCAGGATGTTGACGTTGAACATGCGCCGCGCGAGCTGCGTGACGCCGCCGATGTGAACCGTGCGCATCAGGCATGCGTGGTAGTGCTTGTAGACGGCCGCGTGCTCGAGGGTAACCTGGCGGTCGATCCTGGAGCGTCCGGTTGAGTAGCGGGTCAGGACTGCTTTATTTCCTGAGACCAGGATATTCTCGTTTGCAGGGTCGTCGCCGCCGCCTTCGTAGACGGTGCCCATGAGCTCGCGCCAGAGGTCGCCTTCGTAGGCGCCTGGTTTGGCGACTTTGAGGGCGCGGACTAGCGAGAAGTCGGCCAGGTAGGCGGCCTTGCGGATCTTGCGCAGCTCGCTGGGGGATTTTATAATCCGCAGCTCGCGCGTGAAGAGGTTGCTGTGGTTGACGAGGGTGCAGAGGCCTGAGACGGACTCCTCGAGTAGCTTGCCGACTTCGAGAGTTAGGGTTGCCGAGTTGGGCTCGAAGCCGATGCGTTGCGAGGGCGAGGTGATGCCGAATTCTTTCAGGACGATGGGGACCAGGGATACGGGGTTGCTGCCTGCGTCGTCTGGTCGGATCAGGATGTCCTCGTATTTCAGTACGGAGGTGTAGAGGGCCTGGCGCAGATCGGGCATGCGGGTGATCAGCTTCATGGAGCCGTCGTTGTGGAAGTACATCGCTTGGAAGAAGACATAGCCAAAGGTGTCGTAGCCAGTGAGATAGTACAGTGTTTCCTGCTTGGTGATCAGGAATCCATCCAGATTCTCGCGCTTGATGAGCTCGAGGACCTTTTGGCGACGCTCTGCGAACTCCTTTTCGGAGAAGTGCAGCGCCTTTGTGAACGGTTGGGGCTTCTTGGTCATTTTGGAGTCTGAACAGATGAAGTGCTAAGTAATTGCATGGTTTTCATTCTGGCGAGACGAGTCTTTTATCCCATGTTCCAACATCCTCAGTCTGGTAGTTGGAGCAGAACTACTCTCGTTGTCTCTTGCTCTATGGAACATGGTTGTCTGGAACTGAATACGACCCACTCGGAGCAAATCCGTCTATGAATGCGGCAGGAGCCAGCGAGAGGCAAAAGCAGTGCGAATAAGCCGAGTGTGTGCGCATATCAAACTCAAGGGCCCACCCCCGGAGTCCAAGCTCGTGTCCCCAGACCAGACCCCAGACTCAGCTCCCCCTGAAATGTCATCGAGATAAGAGACCGACATGGCAGGTACCACCGTTCCAAACAGGGCTTGGCCTTATCTCCAGAATGTGGTCCCTAGCTTACTACGCCACCACCTGTGATGCGATCTTTTATACGAGTACTCCCCTTAGCACATTGCACCACTCTATTACTTACCTTTAAGCCTTCAGTTTACCTGTTGCCATGACATTAGAGAAAAAAGACAGCGACCTTGCCCGAACGGCGAGCGCCGGCGTTGCGTCCGTCGATATGCTAGACAATGGCTCTGTCAAGCGTGAATTGAAGCCTCGTCACTCGCAGATGATAGCCCTGGGAGGCTGCGTTGGTATGTCAGTCTCCAACCTAAATAATATCGTCTAATAAGTCCTAGGAACTGGTCTTTTCGTCGGCACTGGTGCCTCGCTGGCTTTAGGTGGACCAGCCCTCCTGTTGATTGCGTTCATCGTCTTGAGCTTCCTTGTCTATATCATCGTCACAGCTGTTGTCGAGGTCGTGGCCTATCTTCCGGTCGGTGGCGCCTCCATGTCGTACTACGGCACTCGCTATGTCTCCAAAAGCCTGGGGTTTGCCATGGGCTGGCTCTATGTCTACTCCTTGGGCATTCTGGTTCCATATGAAATCACGGCTGGTGCTTTGGTCATTGACTACTGGGATAGGTATGACATCTCCCTGATCTGTCACTGTCTAACGTTACTAACTCTGTCTAACGTTACTAGTCCCGTCAATGTGGCAGTCTGGATCACCATCTTCATGGTCTTCATCATCGGCCTGAACTTCCTGCCCGTGAGCTACTACGGCGAGTCCGAGTTCTGGTTCTCGACTATCAAGGTCCTGACGATTGTCGGTCTTTTGATCCTCTCCTTTGTGCTGTTCTGGGGCGGAGGCCCTAATCAGGACGGCATCCTCGGTTTCCACTACTGGAAGGACCCCGGCGCTATACACACCTATCTGGTAGACGGCGACAAAGGCAGATTCGTTGCATTCGTCCAAACCCTCGTCCTCAGCGCCTTCCCCTACACCTTCAGCCCAGAGCTCCTCATCGCAACCAGCGGCGAGATGCGCAACCCCCAGAAAGACCTGCACAAGGCCGCCAACCGCTTCATCCTCCGCCTGCTCGTCTTCTACATCGGCACCGTCGTCGCCATCGGCGTCATCTGCCCCTCAGACGCCGAAGACCTCAGCAGTGGTGGCACAAACGCAAAGTCCTCCGCATTCGTCGTCGGCATCAAAACCGCCGGCATCCACGGCCTCGGCAGCGTCGTCAACGCCTCAATCCTCACCATCGCCTGGTCCGCCGGCAACGCATACCTGTACATGAGCTCGCGCGCCCTCTACGCCCTCGCCATCTCCGGGCAGGCACCCAGGATCTTCCTCCGCTGCACCAAGCGCGGTGTCCCCTACGCCGCCGTCATGGCGTGCAGTCTGTTCGGTCTCCTCGCGTACCTTAACTGCGCAAGCAGCAGCTCCACCGTCTTCACCTGGTTCGTGACAATAACCAACACCTCGGCCTTTATCTCCTGGATCTGCTGCTGCATCGTGTACCTGCGGTTCCGGGCTGCGTATAACCGACAGGATTCGGAAGACCGTCCTGAGCTGCCGTACCACAGCTGGACGCAGCCGTACGGGGCCTGGTTCGGCTTGTTCTTCTTTACGGTACTGATGCTGGTTAACGGGTTTACCGTCTTCTTTCCTGGGCAGCTGTCGCCGTCGAGCTTCTTTACGGCGTATATAGGGATGCCGGCGTTTGTGGTGATTTATCTCGCGCATAAGCTCATCAGGGGGAGGAAGGATCCGCTGTGGCTTTCAGCTGAAGAGATTGACATTCGCGAGGGGCTGGAGAATATCCAGTATTAAGAAGTATAAGTATTTAAGTACATACATTCTATATATCTAGTGCAATGTGAGCTTGGTATTTTTCAATACGTACAGTACGCTGCCGATACCCGAGTTACAACTACCTGTAACTTCCCCTTATAATTTGAGTCAGACTCTATACTTAAATCTCACTCTCCCCTCTCTCTCTCTCTTCCCCAAATAATAACACTCCTACCGTATACTTTGTTAATAAAAATGGCCGAAAAAACCTTCCGCGAGTACACCACCGACCAGGGCAAAGAATACGCCCAGAGCCGACTAGACTACCACCCCAAGCTCTACGACACCGTCATCAACCACCACAAATCCACCGGCGGGCAACTCAACGCCCTGCTCGACGTCGGCTGCGGCCCCGGCAACGTCGCCGCAGCTCTCAGCAAGCATTTCACGCAAACAACCGGCCTCGACCCATCCGAGGGCATGATCGAGACCGCGCGAGCCATCTCTAGCAACAATGGCGCAATCCGCTTCGAGGTCTCCACAGCCGAAGATCTAGGCAGCAGCAGCAGCGGACTTTCCCCGCCTATTGCCGACGCCTCAATCGACCTGCTCACAGCCGCAACAGCCGCGCACTGGTTCGACATGCCCTCGTTCTGGCGCGCCGCGGCCCGGGTCGTAAAGCCCGGCGGGTCTGTCGCGATCTGGGGGAGTGGGAATCTGCGCGTTGACGCTGGCACGCCGAATGGGGAGGCGATCCAGGCGCGCATTGACGCGTTCGAGGAAGAATTGTCGCCGTATTTCCTGCCTGGGAATTGGCTTACGAGGGGGCTGTATAGGGATTTGGGGTTGCCATGGAGTGTGCAGCCTGCGGTGGAGGGGTTTGAGGAGGGGGAGTTTTGGAGGAAGGATTACGAGAATACGGAGGAGTTTTTGGCTGTGGGGGCGCCGAAGGTGGATCTTGTGGCGTTTGAGAGGATGTTGGGGACGATGAGTCCTGTTACGAGGTGGAGGGAGGATCATCCTGGGGCTGAGGGGACGGAGGAGGATATTGTGAGGAGGTTCAGGAGGGATATTGAGCGGTTGTTGAGGGAGAGTGGGGTGGAGGATGGCCAGGAGAGGCTGAAGGGGTCTGCGCAGGGGTTTTTGCTTGTAGTGAAGAGGAAATAGGTTGGATATCAGTAGCAGTAGCTTCTAGGATACAGTTATTTTCACAAATGACCCCAATGAAATATAATGATGAATTATGGCAGCCTCGTCATCCCCTCTTTCCGTCCCTCGTATCGACGAAATAAGACGCCACTTATACGGAGTATCCAGTCGGAGTATGGATTGGTGAATGTGACAGGTCTCTGCTATTTGGTATGTTTAGTTCTTTGTCCTCGAAATATCAAAGTTACCCGTATACAGATAGAGCATCGTGCGGGTATGAAGCTGTTGGCTTGAAATGGATTTGCGCCAAACGCATTCGCTGCAGTTAGCATTCCATAAACATCCTTACAATCCTAGTAACTCTAGTAACTCTAGTTAACATCTCTTCTCGTCAACCTAACAAGCATATTATCAAGCTCCGCGAACCAAAGGGACCGAATCGTCCATGGACACTCGGGACAGACAAGCTCCACATCAAACCGCAACAAGAACTGTTTTCGGCACATTCTGTGAGTCGGTCCGACAGAACAATGTTTATAGGCGGTAATCGGCCATAGCATATACTGATGCAAGGCGTTGGGTGGGTATTGGCTCCCTCGTCTACCCTTAGCCAGTCAAACCTGGAAGACCTGACATTAAGCTAATCAGCTATCCTAGGCGTAATTATCGCATGCATAACTGCAAATCAGGCTGATTGTTTCTTGATAGCTTGCTGCGCAATATTCCGTACGCTAGATATGAACCCGGTTATGGCTTGTATATGGGCAGCCTGGTCGATTTCGGATATCTGCCGCAGAAAAACACGTTCCGTGGTATGTTCTGCTACGACAAGAAGGTGTGCATCATCCGCCGCGGTAGAAGCGTTTGGATCCACCAATAAATTGCAGAATAGTGTAAGGACCGCTGACATGGGGTAGAAGAGGAGAGACCTGGGGGTTTGGTTTAGACAAGAACAACAAACGCATGATGCAAGGGATTCACTTACCAGAAGCTTCCCGTGCTTATAGAGTTTTCGGCATCCCTCAGGAAACATAGTAAAGAGCGGCTCGCTTCAACAGACAGTGTTAGGCTGGATTTCAGGCCGTCCATCATCCCTGGAGATGAGCAGGCGGAGCGCCACGACTCACACCGACTCCCTGCCAAGTGAACTATATTGATGCAAAAGTAGTAGTTCAAGTGTACGAGAACGAGATACATGGTCATTGTATTCGGATGCTTATGCGCATCCTTTCCGTAGGAAAGCGTTGGTCTCAGCTCGGACGGTATTGAAAGCCGCCACCGTTCAATTTCATCGTCCAATTCTCGGATTAGGCGGATGATTTCGGCATCGCTCTTTTGCATCCCCTGGTACGAATAAAGCGCGGTGAATATCCGGGATTTGATCAAACTCAGGTGTAGTTCGATGGGGAATAATGGACCCTCGACAGCGTTCATTGGCGCAAAATAGGTCATTCGCGAGAAAAGATCTTTAGTATAATCAACTGGCAGCTGGAGGTTGCAGTCTTCATCCCGCAGGCAGTGGCTCTGTCCTGTACGTAACGAAATATCTTTGTCCAGGGCATAGCAGATCCAGAAGAGGTTACGGAGATGCTTCCTAATTCGTATGTCATCTGAATCACTGCTGGGAATACCGACCTCTTGGGCGGGGTCTCCCATAGTATGGACGCCCACGGCAATGATAGAACGTGAGGAGATGGAAGCATAGTGGGTGGCATTCTGCAGTTCGCCTGTCATGACACCTAGCACGGCCTATAACCACATCAGTAAATTGGCTTTCACTCTAGCCTTACTTTAGCTCCTACAGAAACAACGGCACATACCAGAATGACAGTGGCCTGCAAGGCATCTAAATTAAACCCTTCGCATATGATAGACGGTAATAGTCGTTGGGCCTCGAGAATGTAATCATCTCTCGGGACGTTTGGGGGCGTTGGAGCAGTGCATTGGGCTCTAGGATAATCCACTCCTGACACGAGACCAAGGAGGGCAAATATGCATGCCCTTGAGCTGTGGTGAACACCACTCTCGGAGGCCAGATATGCAGTGTCTATTGTTTGGGAAAATAGCGAGGAATCAATCACGGGGAATAATGCGTGTATCGCCGACGACCAGTAGGCATCCAAATAGCGGCTCAGGACTGGTCTCGGTGGAAGCTCCAGACGTCTCGTTGAGGTCCGACGGGCACCGATGGATAGGTTGTGAGACGGCTTTGCCTTTTCCCATGGCGCATAGTGGACGGTTGGGAAAGGCACCGTAGTTCCTGTCCTGGACTGGATCCATTGGATACCCTCGGGCACCAACGTTGGTGTTGATCCCCGGTCGGGGCTTATATTGCCAATCTTCCATCCTGCAAAATGGATAATCCTAGGAGACGGTAGCAGCTGTATCGGGCCAAGGAACTGGCTCGGGGTAGCGGACTGACGAGCTGTATCCGCCTGTTTCTCAGCTGGTGGTAGGTCGTCTGGTGGACATAGTCAGAGAGAATATCATTCTAACCGTGGACAAAAGCTTACCCCCCAATCTAGACTCCGCGCGGAGCTGGTCAATGTGACGAATGCGATCGATTAAGTTTCGCCTTTTCCCAGCAGAGCTTTAGGATGCTGTTAGCAACAATGCATGAAATGCAAAGATGATAGTGATACGTACGCCTTCTTGCGGACAGTCCCATCAGAACGATGACGGTCGTATGTGCAATCCATTTGGCGATGATGACACCAGTTACAGCGCGGTTTAGTGCTATCGCATTTAATCTAGTGGCTGGATCAGCATTCAATTGGTGTCCATTGAAGCATACAGCAGGCCTACCTTGCGGTGGAAGCACGCGTCACAGGCGGTCGATCGCCGCGAGCCTGGTTCGCGCCCAGGGACTGGAGATTGCATGGTAATCTAGCAGTGACATTTCATTCGACAAATACCGCAACATTCAAACCCATATTGATCAATCAATGGATCACTGGACCCTCGGCCGTGGAGTGTAGCTTGAAGAGAACTCGTGGCTTCAATTAACGCGCCGATTACCTAATCATCTCCAATCCTCCCAACACAGGGGGGTTTAAATAAGTAGTGAGTGATGCAAACGTTTATTCTATCCTCAGCGTCTATTTATTCAAAGGCAACTTGTCGCATAAAAAAATTGTTGGTTGGAGATGGAAACCGTGAGGCTGTGGATGGTGGACACGCAGCGGATATATATATCATCTACTAAATCTAATCAATAAACAGGAATTCCTCGTCACGTAACGAGCAAGATATATAGATATAATTAAAATTACACTTTACTGATATAATCGAAGCCTCCATCAAATTGATTCAATTACCTAGCTGCACTTTTGCTGATACCTGGGCAAGCAGAAGAGACCGTAAGGCGACTAAAACAGAGTTGAAGACAAAACCTACGTTCTTACGGATACTTTCTGAGTATAAGTTATCGGCAACGGTACGGCCATTCCCAGATACTTGGGTGGCGCCTGGTCATTTGTAGTGAGGCTCGTTCCAGAAAGGTTGTCATCCATACTGTACGGTGCAGGGCCGGGCTCAAAGAAAGCTGTACGGAGACATTGTCAGCTGCAGGCGGGTACTCCGTTCAAATTGCAGTCGGATTGCAAGACATTAGGATCAGATCACCCACGATCCTCAATTACACCATCTTCAGTGCGGCGTGCCTTCGGGAGTGCCATCTTCTCTGGCTTGACGCGATCACAGACGATCGAGACTTGCACGGGTTTCCTGTATTGATGGCCATTGGCCATATTTTGGGCTCACGACTGGTTCGTCTGATAGGTTATTTTGAATCAGGTTATTTTGAATCCATCGGGTTGTCGAGGTAAAGTCGTGAGCTGACCTTGATTGTACGCTGTAGGTCCATAGGGACTGCTGGCGGCCTGCCCCGTCTTGTGCTAAGACGACAAGGAAGTTGGCATCGGAGACCTCCTAGAAAGTGTACATACTTTTCTGGGCTTTTCAGTATACAGCAAGCTGATCGTAACGGTGGTCGCCATCACATGTGGCGCGTGTCGCCGGCGACCGCGAAAATGATATTTGGTGCTGTGCGCATCTCTCCGGCGTGAGATCTCATTTGTATCGTGCTACTCCAGAGTATATCGCAAATAACAAATAAGTCAGATACGGGAGGATGGGATTGATGCAAGGGATGGACGACCCCCACAGGATCCGGGGAACTGGAGGGTGTGCGATCGGTCATATCCATTCGCTGTTTCAGCTTTGATTGATCCGTATCTGCAGTTGTAAGTTCGCGCTAACAATGAATCTGGCTTGGCTCGTGAGATATAACAGAGTGCTGATAAGGCTGGATTTGGAAATTGGGAATTGTGCGCCGGCATTCGCCGCTAGCACGGTCCTGCGATCGGCGGTTGAAGTGACCTTCCCCTCATTTCTGAAAGTATCTGACGTAGAGAGTGTAGGAAGATGATGTTTGTGGCGAAAGTACTCACGACCTCGGCCGAGCATCTGGAGTTGTGCATCGGCGGCGGAAGAGTCGGATCGCACAGAAACGGTGGGAATTCAAGAAACAACGCGTGGAATGCAGCTGTGTAACACAGACGTGTCCGACTAAGTCGGTGAGAGACCCGAGGCTGCGACAAAAGGCACAATTTGCCAGGCGTAAGACGATTTGTCGAGCTGATAAGCACGACTGATAGCGGACATGGAAGTTTCGAATATTCCAACAGTGGCCGGGGAGGTCCGCTGCATGGTAAAGTCTGACATCTGACTCGCAGGAACGAGACTTCGTTCCGTGGGTTAGCTCGGCAAGTGCTACCCTGATAGCCTATCGCAGACGGTCCCACTGAGGGTCCGAAAGATAACGGGAATGAAGGTTTTTACGCCTCCAGGAATAAAATAAAATCTCCTACGCGCCGGTCGTGTGAGCTTCTTGTCAGTCGCTTCGTGCAGGCACCGTGTCCTCGTTTCGCCGCAAACCTGCGAACAGCCCTTCTGCAGTGATCTCTTTTCCATATCCTGTCTATTTTCCAGATATCATGGGTGTCGCCGAGTGGACTAGCCGCACCAATTCGGCCGTGGCTCGAAGCCCGGTCGGGAAGTGGTTTCGCCTGGAGGGGTCCGGCCATGTATGTCTCTGAGCGCGCGTTGAGCTTGCCTTGCTTTAGACAGGCATGCTTGTATTTCTCCCATGTGGGAAGGAATGGTCTTTGCTCACTAATCTCGCCATATCAGCCCCGCGAGCGAAAAGGCGCGTATTTCTTCACGGAACTGCGTGCGGGCCTTGCAACATTCTTTGCAATGGCATACATCATTTCGGTCAATGCAAATATCACGAGGTATGCAGTAGCGGTGATCCCATAGGTGGTCGCAATGGGTTGAGCACGAGAGGGGCTAACAATAGATGCTTCTAGTGATACGGGAGCGACGTGTGTGTGCCCAGCCGAAGATCTCGAAACCCGCTGCAACAACAACACCGAGTATCTTCTCTGCAAACAAGAAGTGAACCGTGACATCGTGACCGCAACCGCAGCTATCGCTGCCATCGCCAGTTTCTTCCTTGGTCTGCTTGCCAACCTACCGGTAGCCCTTGCCCCCGGCATGGGCCTCAATGCATACTTTGCGTATACCGTCGTGGGACACCATGGAAGCGGCTTGATTCCGTACAGCCTCGCAGTGACTGCAGTGTTCGTCGAAGGCTGGATTTTCCTCGGGTTGACCATGTTGGGTATTCGTCAGTGGCTTGCCCGTGCTATTCCGGCATCCATCAAGCTGGCAACTGGTGCTGGTATCGGATTGTATCTGACCCTAATTGGCCTGAGTTATAGTGCTGGGCTTGGTGTCGTCCAAGGTGGCCAGGACAGTCCAATTCAGTTGGCGGGTTGTTCCTCTGATGATTTTGGCTCAGACGGGTTATGTCCATCGCATGCTAAGATGAGAAACCCGGCGATGTGGATTGGGATTTTTTGCGGCGGTATCTTCACGGTTTTCTTGATGATGTACCGAGTCAAGGGTGCAGTCATTGCTGGCATTCTTCTAGTCTCTATCATCTCTTGGCCGCGCACAACGCCAGTCACCTACTTCCCCCACACCCTGGAAGGAGACAGCATGTTTGACTTCTTCAAGAAGGTGGTTACCTTCCACCCGATCCAGCACACGTTAGTGGCCCAGGATTGGAACATCTCGAGCAACGGGGGCCAGTTTGGCCTTGCCTTGATCACATTCCTATACGTTGACATCCTCGACGCAACGGGTACCTTGTATTCGATGGCGAAGTTTGCGGGAGCGATGGATGAGCGCACTCAGGATTTCGAAGGCAGTGCCATGGCTTATGTAGGTTCTCCGCTAACAGCCGTTTCATCGGAATAGCACTAACAGATATTTTAGACGGTTGACGCAATTTGCATCTCGATCGGGTCTCTATTCGGCTCCCCGCCAGTGACGGCATTCGTCGAGAGTGGTGCTGGTATCTCGGAAGGTGGTAAAACTGGATTGACGTCGTGCATGACGGGGATCTGCTTCTTCATCGCCGTTTTCTTTGCGCCGATCTTCGCGTCGATCCCGCCGTGGGCCACTGGCAGCACTCTAGTCATTGTTGGCTCAATGATGATGCACGCGACACTCGAGATCAACTGGCGGTATCTGGGAGACGCGATTCCCGCGTTCCTGACGATATCGGTTATGCCCTTCACTTACAGTATCGCGGACGGCCTCATTGCCGGTATCATCAGCTATATCCTGATCAACGGCGGTGTCTGGGTTATCGCTAAGTGCACAAGAGGGCGGATTGTTCCACCGAACCGCGAGGACGACCATGAGGCGTGGACCTGGAAGATTCCTGGAGGGTTCTTCCCGCCATGGCTTGTTCGTGCAGCTCACGGAAAGAAGGACTTCTGGCGAGCAGATGACGAGGCTAGCCAGTTGGACCTTGGCGTTATGCCGCCGAATGGGTCAATGTCATCAGAGTCCCCGGAGCAAGTCGCGGAGAAGGCAGTTGGGAAGTATTAAGATTAATATAGAATTCCGTCACGTTTCAGAATGTGACCGAAGCATGTAATTATTGAGCGAGATTTGCATTATATTTTTTTCCAATTAGTCGTACGAATTTCAAGCAGCAGCCCTTGGGGGCGCATTGTTTATCAATCATCAGATCTTCCAGACTCGGTGGAATGCGGAATTATGGCGCGGGATGCGAAGGGAGCAGATCGACGACTATTGACGGCGCTGGCAGTGTTATTGGCGCGCAGTAAACGGGGCAATGAATCAGAATTCGACGAAGGATAAACAAGGCCCGTGAGTGAGCCTGTGACAGACGGATGGAAGGAAGAAGATGGTGGGAGAGAAATAGAATGGAAATCAGTTCCGGCGGGCAGACCAATCGCAGCCTCGCAGCCTCAGGCACCACGGTAATCAGGAGAACTGGGACCAAATTTCTCACTGCGATCGCAAGGAAAAGACACGTCAGTTCCCCCTTGACTCACGACAAGCTGAGTGTACTGGGCCCGTCGCAAGTACATCCTGACAGCCAGACACGTCTGTCGATTGGTCACATCCAGCAGCGTGATCGGTCGCATTCAGCTTTGAGTTGGGCTCCGGGCATTCTTCTGGAATACAGGCCCTCGGGATCTCGCAAGGGTTGCTTTTGCCTCCGCGTCGAATCTCCGGTTTATTGTATCGCCCACTCGCCCTCTTCTGCCCGAGGATGGAGTGAACCAGAATGCCCGCCAGCTCCAAGTCCCGTCGCCTGCCCTCCGCGGCCCCCGACTCCGCCGCAAGTGACGCACAGAAACGCAGAAAGAACGTGGGCACCGCATGTTCCGCTTGCAAAGCTCGCAAGCTCAAGGTACATGAGCTCTGACTTTCCGTCGGGTTGCCTAGGCTTTGAAGTAATGCGCTAATATTGTGTTGTCGATAGTGTACCGGAGCGCCTCCCTGCGCTAACTGCCTTAAAAGCGGCATCGAATGTACCCTCGACGAAACCGCCGATAGACGCCGACGGGGAGTCTTGAAACGCAAGATTGATAAGTTGGAGGACCAGGAGGATTTGCTGGGTCGCCTGCTCGAGTTTTTCCGGGAAGGCAATAATCGTTGCACGATTCCCCTTTTGAACCTCATCCGCAGCCATGCCTCGCCATCCGAGATCCGTTTCTATATCGAACACCAATTACCACGATCGAAACGTACGCAGACTCCGGAGTTATTGGATGTGTGCAGGGAAATCGAACAGCGTCACTCTTCCGAGCCGCTGCGCAAGCGTCGCATCCTCGATACTGCCCCTAATGGATCCCACGATACTCCACGATTGTCCGTCCCCGCGCAGCCTTGGACTTCGATCGTTGCCGACGATGACCTCGTGTCCCGATTGATATTTTTGTGGTTTACCTGGGTTCACCCGTTTTGCAACTTCATTGACCACGATCTCTTCATCCAGGACATGAAGTCTGGATCGCTGTCAGCATCATACTGCTCCCCGTTCTTGGTGAACATAATACTTTCCGACGCATGTGTACGTTATATTGAATGTTTATGTTTTTTTTTTTTTTTTTTTTTTTTTTTTTTTTTTTTTTTGTTTTGGTAAAAAAGGTATTTTTTTGGTTAAACGTGGTGAGTGGGGGACGGGCTACCAGACGACCTAACCGCCAAACGCATCGAGTTTTACGAGGAGGCCAAACGACTACTTGATAAGGAAGAGGGCCGCATCAGCTTGCCGACGGTCCAGGGCTTAGGAGTATTATGGATGTGGTAAGAGATATTTCCCGGGTCAACACCTCGTAAGCTGATCGTTCTAGCGCATCTATAACCGGCCGTGACCGGCAGGCGTGGATTAAGGGTGCGCAGCTTGCATATTCACTTCGCGAGCTATCGCAATTGTCCTGTAACCTCCCACCAGAGGCCGACCGGGATGCAACCGCCCTGCCCACGGTTGTTAACAACACTAACTGGGGTTTGTTCAACCTCGCCATGTAAGTTCAGACCCTTTGTACTATTACGGTTAGGCACAGACTAATCCGTCAGGGTTCACGCTCTATTTTCGAGGAAACGCCCTATCGTCGGACCACCCGCCCATTCTCCCTCTGTCAGCAACCAATGCGACCACGATATGTGGTATTCATATCCAAACAAATCAACTGGGGTGGAGTCACACACATCCTGCCTATTCACGGCAGTATGTAATTTAAGCCGAATCGCCTATAAGCTCGGGAGGTTTCTGTTCTCCCAAAACAAAGCATCTTCGGACCGTCTTGATATAACAAATGGAGAACTTGATGCACTACGGGATTTAAACGAGTGGGCCGACCGGCTACCGGAGTGCCTAAAAGAAAGCATTGCCGATCTCCCTCATGTTCTCTCTTTGCAGTAAGTCATTTTCTTCTGATGCGGCCAGAACAATTAGCTAACTCTGCTAGCATGTACAACCACGCTATCTTGACTGTAGCCTACGGGTTTCTAAGAGCTCGGCCCTTATACCTGCCGAATCCATCAGCCTTGAGCTCCACTGTCCGTGACGCACTCATGTCTCCTGCTCGTGCCTGGGCCGCAAGTCTTTCGTCGGCTCGCAAGATTGCCCATTTGACGCTTGTCCATCGCGCATATTGGGGATCCGATCGCATGCCGGGGGCCACCGTGCACTGTATTATGGCTGCCCTGTTTGCTCTACTTGACAACGTGGATGACCCGGCTAACCGTGATGCATTCATTTCACTCACAGCCGCGGCCGCCGCGTTTTCGCGTCAGTGGGAAAGTCCTAAAACCTTGCTGCGCAATATCCAGAACATTGCGCGGCAGCGGGACGTTACCCTCCCTCCAGAAACAGGCGCTTTCTTCTTGGATCCAGACCAGCCTTCGGGGAACAGCACTCCCGTCAAAGCCGAAACCCCCGAGGGTACAGCCATTTCATGATACCCATGCGGCCATCGTTATGATTTCAGCAGCATATTGGAGTTTCGTTTGATATCCGGTCTACGTACATGAATATACGGCCCTGGGTTGTAACTTATTGATTGCATAGCGTCGTTACGTTTTCATTACTCATATATAGTCATCAATATCCATTCGCATCCTTTCCTTCGAACCCCTGTTATATATCCTCCACGGCACTCACACTGTCTCTTTCCGCTGTATCTCGTTCAACCTCGTAGCCGTAAGTATACGCTGTCGCAAGCTGAAATTTTCCATTTTAATGTCGGCCGTCGGATCGTCACTGCCCGACTTGGTGCTTTCAGCGTTCTTTTGGCGCATTTTCTGCACCCGGCGGACAAACGTACCCCACCAGTGCCAAACTCCCCAAACGCCCAGAGTCAACATTGTCAGGGGGATCGTAACAGCCCAGTACATCCAGAACTGATCGGCCATGAGCCACGTATTACCGGGATCGGCCTGGAAGCTGAAGAAGTTGGTTCCGAACAGGCCCTGTGTTATCCTGTCAGCTCTTGAGCAGATATCTGCACGTGACAAGCACACTTACAGACACAAACGTCCCAGGCAGATACACCATACTCACAAACGCGACCGTCGTCATCATGTTGCTGTCGGATCGCGCGTCTCGGCCGAAGTCTTGCGATACCAGGTTGAATGCCTGTCTGTGTTAGTCGATTCTCAAGTCTGCCTCTGCGATGGAGCTAGTGTACGCACCAGGTTGATCTCGTTCTGGTGCCTATCGTTCAGAGACCTCGATCGCGTCTTGAGTGAGTGTGCCCTCTTTTCCTCGTGCAGGATCCGTCGACGTGCGTCCAACCAGGTCCCGATGTTGGCGCGGATGTTGCCTTCGTCTTCGTGCCGCCAGTGGATCAGTTCCTTGGCCATCACTTGCAGTGTATGCTCGGCGACTTCGATCGTTTCCTGGTAGTGGAAGAGGTGGCGTGCGATGTCGTGCAGAAGGGGGAACATCTTCCTTTCATGTTCTTTTTCGGCCTTGGTTTTCTTCCTTTTCTCTTTCTTCTCTTTTGATCGTGCCTATATTACCTCGCAGAAGGACTCGGTCAGCAATTGAAAGAACAAATAAACGAATGGATGGTTTTGGACATACCTTTTCGTGATTCCGCACCAGGTCTCTCAACAACCAAAACGCATCGTTATACTGTTCGAGGATTATCCGGGCAAACGCAGCGTGCAAGGAGAACGGATTACACCTGCGCTCGGCCGCCGTCGGGAGTTTACTCATGAAGACGTCCTGTTGGTCTTGTTTGAAACCAAAGATGTGGATGATTTGCCTGCCGGTTTCTGCGTTCCACTGGACGTGGATGGTTGGTTGTTTCCAGCTATAGTCTGCGGCTGTTTTGACTTCTTTCACTTTGAAACATGACCAGGATACTAATGTAATGTTAGCTACGACGAACATGACGGGTAAAGAGACAGAAGTGCGCCAACCTTCGGGCCATACTCGGGATTGTGACCATCCATAATGGCAGTCGAACGACCCGTTGATATCGGCATCTAGCACTGGCCGGAACTCTTCTTGGAATCGGAGCTTGAAGGATTTGTCCTTGTCATCGATGTCGCTCCTTACGAAGCTATTCGAACGATGTTAGCGCCGCAGTTTTGATGGGTAGGTGGATAGCCATACATGATGAAGTTGGCGCTTTTCTCTTTCTATGCGGCGCGAAAAGAAGGTCAGCATTTTCAATCATGTCCGTCGTGCAGAGGTCGATAGTATGTACCTCCACGATACTCGTTTCACTCCCACAATTCGTCCATGCGTCGATGTCGCCTACTTGCCAGTTAGCCGATAACTCAAAGTGCGGATGCGAACGTCGAGGCCGTACCAACGTCCTGGTATATCTGAACCCAAGGCGGGGTCCTTTCCGCAGCGCGATCCATTGCGGCGTCGCTATATTGGCAACGTGGGCTTGAATGGCGTTGTCCACGAGGCAGATATCTTTAACAAAATTAGTGCGACGACAATGGGCTTGTGCCTGTTAGGTATAACAACAGTCCACACCGCTGCCTCAGGAGAGCGGAAAGCTGTCCAACGTTGGACGTCAGAACGAGGCTGGGCGCGATCTCGCTTTTTGGCCCTTGCGAGCTGGAGCCGCAGCAGCTGGGCGCTAACATGGTGCGGTCTGCGACGCTTGGGTGGATTGATTGGCGGAGAACGGCGAGGCAGATCGCCCCGTTGCACGAGAGCCACAGCTTGTCCGCCATTCTGGGGGTTGGGGAACAAGCTGCCGATCGGTCAGAAAAACAAATCATTGACTGGCTTGGAGGTGCCCGTTTAGTGAGCGGGTGGACAGATGCGCCTTTGCGACTTTGGACAGCGAAGGCGAGAGTCTGGGACTGGAAATGGCTCGGACCGTGATGGGCGGGATCGCGAGGCTGTACAGCCGCCGATCGCCATTCGCCTACGAAGGAGACCTCACCAGGCATAATTCTGGGCACGGCTGCCTATTGAACGTCGGAGTAGCGATTTACTCGATGAACATCGTGGCTGTGCTGGGTAACGACGGTGGGAGGCAACATGCTGCGTAGCCAAAGGACTTAAGGGTAATCCATCGTAGAATGATGAAAGACCCGTCAAAAATACTGATTCAAAGGTTCTGAATGATTTGCGCTGTGGCGTACTAACTATATTTGACAAGCTTTCCTGTTATTCGATAATCCGACTTTATAAAAATTTATTCTTTCGGGGAACCTTTTCCTTGATCTTCTCATCCTTTATGGCTACTAGGATATCTTACAACGGTCTATTCATCGTTATCAATTGTACGAGCATGAACTCTGGAGACGTAATAAGATGCGTTCTTTAGCTAGCATCGCCGTCTTTACAAAAGTTCTGGAACAAGATAATAAAAAAAATGGATGAATCTGCATTTCCGCCTTGGATTGCCTGTGGTGGATGTATCTCAATCTGTTTATAAACTTTGAAGCCCTAAGTGCCAAGGTCCCGGAGTCCTCGCCCCCATGATGGCTTCAATTCCAGTCATTCATATGACTCAAAGATCCTTGCTCTCGTTGGTTCACTAATCTCGCTTGAAAGTTTTTTGGAATACAAAGCCCCGTTCCACCAATGGCGGAGAGTCGGATGGGGAACCTGAGTGTGCACGGCGCTTAGAGCCGCACTATGGACTTGGTCCCTAACTGAGGCTAACCGCTAACATCACAAGCTCGCAGGCTAGCAGAGTCGAAAACACGCTACCGATGAGCGTTGGGGGATCGAGGCTTGCAATAGGCTAGGTTTCGTTGCAATGTCGACTCGTGCAATGGAAGCCTATTTGCCTCTGCCCCGTCGTTCGCTACCAGTGGGGATAAATACCATGGAACCCCAGGGCCCTGTTCTTCCCAGCAGAAAATAATTGCAACTGTCCTTTCTTGAACCCTGATTAAAACCCGTTCCAAAGTCAAGACAATGCGCGCTGTACTTCTGACCCTGGCCTTCACGGCCCTCGCTGCCGCCGCCGACGACGCCACGACAACAGTCGGCTACTTCGGCGGTGGAGAATGGGAGAACACCGACGATGATGACTCTCTCCCTTTGATCCCTTCCTACACATCCATCGCCGCCTCCGTCGTTGATGTCAACGCCGTGGAAACCGTCCTCGCCATCTCCTGCCTCGAGGGCGCCGCCACGAAGTCCTGCTCCATCAACGACCCCTGGACCATGACCCAGGGCATCTCGTCTTTCAGCTGGTACGCCGAGTACACGGCCTTCGACTGGGAGCCGCCTGTCACGGCGACGCTCGACTACAACTGCGCCTACCAGAACTACACCCTCAGCGCGACCTGCACGTACAGCATGAGCTACTCGGGCTCTGCGGACGGCGCGGAGACTTCCACCAGCTATAGTACCGAGACTTCGTGGGAGAGTGTGCCCACGTATAATGCACTTGAGGTTACCGGGGGCGTGGAGAAGTTTAATGAGCCTGAAGCGACTGAGACACCGGAGGGAGGGGCTGGGTTTGCTGGGCCTCTGCAGGCGATGGTGACGGCTGCACCGGTTCTGGCGGCCGGTCTTCTTGGTGTGCTTTGAGAGGAGAAGCTATTCGGGTTTCTAATGTGCTAGTGCTGGTATGCTTCGTATATAGTGAGATATTATTTAACTCGCGGGTTCTGTGCCTTCAAGTGCTTTTTAATACCCTTCGGCCGGTGCTTAATTAAATCGTGCTGAAATTACGTATATGGACATTTTCTGGAAGATCTGGCAGTGTGAAAGGGAGCACCTCATGCACTACACGATCACCGGATGATACTGTGGCGTAGTGTGCTTCATTGATCAGTAGCTAGGCGTCGACCATACGGTGCTGATTGTCAACGGGTTGCTGCCAAGTTGCCACCCAAAATCCATGTACTAGATCCTCATACATCGGTGGGCCAGGCCTTACAATACAGAGGGAAGGCGTTCAGTGGATATGCCCTCTCAGCTTTATAAAAGTATAGCCGAGGTTCAGGGGGTTCATCCTCGGGGACGATAGTTTTGTTATAAGGAACCCCGCTCTTAAGGACGAAAAGAAAGACCGAAACTAACAACTACTTTCATCATGTCCTCCTCTGTCTTCCATGTGACTGAACACTCTGTCAATGCGCAACATATCCGAGAGCATCCCGCGGCGACAGCAGGAAGACAGGAAGATGTTCTCCAGTTGGCCGTGAAACAATACGTGCCTCGCAGTAACCCCAGCCCTAAACCGGGTGACCTGAGCATCATCAGTGCCCATGCGAATGGGTTCCCGAAGGAGCTATACGAGCCCATTTGGGAGGAAATAAACCATCGCTTCAATGCGAAAGGAATTACGATCCGCGGAATCTGGATCGCTGATGTCGCCCATCAAGGCCAGAGCGGCGTAGTAAATGAAACCAAGCTCGGGAATGACCGTGAGAACAGGCATCTATCTATCTCAATGAATCGGAAACTGATATATACTCATTTAGCGTCGGCTTTGGATCACGCTCGCGATCTCTTGTTGATGATTAACGAGTTTCGTGAACAGCTGCCCAGACCCATTGTCGGGATTGGACACAGCGTGGGAGCAGTTCAGCTGTATTTCCACATTCCATATATTCAACATTATTCCTATCTAATATTGTCTACAGAATTGCCCTGTCCATGCTGCATCCCCGGCTCCTGCAGTCCCTAGTTCTCATTGAGCCCCCAATGGCACCCATCGCCATCAGCCAGGGCGCCCTGGCCACGATCAAAGCGTCCACGTTCCGGAGAGATCTATGGCCATCTCGTGAAGCAGCCAGGACGACCATGCTGCAGAACCCCTACTACCGCCGTTGGGATCCTCGGGTTTTCGACCGGTGGATCGAGCACGGGCTGCGTGATACTCCTACTACTCTCCACACCCAGCCCGGGGCAGTGACACTGACGACTACAAAGTTCCAAGAGGTTCTTACATATCTGCGTCCTTTGTACGAGATACAGCGTGATAAACTTGATAACTTCGCCTACCCCGATCTTGACCCAAGAAAACTGGCTCCGGATAGCGTCGGGTATAACCCCGGCGTGGATTTCGTGTGGCAGAGTTTACCGGCATTGCGGCCGACGGCACTTTATATTATCGGCGGCGCGAGTCACTTGGGGACGTCGGAGCTGCAGGAGCTGAGATTGGCGCGCACAGGAACGGGGGTTGGGGGCAATGGGGGAGCCCGGACTGGGGGGGTTGGCCATGTCACTATTCCCAATGGTGGGCATCTCCTGCCGATGGAGATGGTCGAGCTTACTGCGATGGCTGCTGTAGAGTGGTTAGGACAGCAGGTGCCGTCGGTGTTACAGATGGATGAGCAGTTCGAGAAACGCTGGGACAGTCTCACTGGGGTGCAGAAGTCGACGCTGGATGGTCGGTGGTATAAGATGGCTCGCTCGATTGCAGCAAAGCCCAAAGCACCGAAATTGTAATTATCTTCTTGGTAGATTGAATTGCGAGACCTGTCGCAGCTTTGTTTATGCAGTCTTCTGCCTGAGTCTCTGCACCTTGCCCATGGCTCTGGCGTTCTTGGGAATCTCGTTGCCATCCTCCAACTCCAGCGCCACGACGGCGGCATCATTGACAGCCTTGTGCGATCTGACGACCTCTTCGATCTCGCGGGGTGATACTTGACACTTACTTTATTACGGCCAGTGACGAAGAGGTACCGCAAACATGAAGTTCACCTGGCGTGTTCCCAAAGTATACAACAGCAGGTCCATGTCGCTGCCCGGGACAACGAAACCCTAATTCCCAGAACAGTTGATCGGCATCCGGCTACGTACGAGCGTGAAGTAATTAAGAATCTAATAGATTACCTATTAGGGTTTAAATAGATCTAAAACCCAGTTTGGGTTGGGTCCGGGTTGTATTGGGTTCTGACGAAGCCTATTCATGAGTTTACTCTTATTACACTACTCACAACAACCCCTGAGGCCAAGGACCTTATATCTGTCCTTAACTTACAGGATAAATGGAATGTCAACGCCCAGCCTTATTTTGGCTTCGGGGCCCGAGTCCCTCTCAATACCGACCCACAGCGCGTCCTGCTTACACGAGACAACACGAGGGAAAACCAAAGCCACGGCATGAGACATACCATCCTATTGGATGGTGATAGTGAGGTTCCGAGAAGATGCTGACCGTGCATGATGACGAGGTCTTGACAATGCATCCTCTAGGCCGCTTGGCGCAGGATGATCCTGCTCCAACAGGCTCCAGACTCGCGCACACGAGGAAAGCTTCTCTGCGTCAGAGATAATGCCAGATTGAGTTTCGTCAGATTGTCTGCAACACGTTGCGATAGTCATCAATTCTCCACCTCCCACGTGCGTGTTAGACTGGTACGATGTAGTGCTCATGCTGCACGGCTTCAATACCGGAAATGTGTATTGCGAGACATTAAGAGCGAGGGTGATGTCCAAAAGGCATCGCACGGAGTACAAAATGACCTCGCCCTCCTGTGGTCAATACAACTCCTATCCAGACGAGGAATACAATCCTTGACACAACCAGCGCCCCTTCCCCTCTCCCTCCTGTAGAAGGAATTGACACAATGGTTATCAATCACGGCAGTGGCTCCGACCACTATTCCGTCTCAAGCGAGCCCCTCCAGGCTCCAAAGGCCCCCTATCGTCAGGAGCCTGTGGCTGTGGTTGGGTTTGGCAATCGACTGCCGGGCCACAGCGATAATCCGACCAAGCTATGGGAGCTTCTGGAGCGAGGTGGTGTCGCTGGTAACGAGCCACCCAAGTCACGATGGAGTCTTCAAGGGCATTTCGATGGTTCTCGGAAGCCTCACACAGTCCGAACCCCCGGAGCCATGTTTGTGGAAAATGTCGATGCTGCCGACTTCGACGCTGGGTTCTTCAATATCTCCACGGCAGATGCCATCTCCATTGACCCCCAGCAGCGACAGCTTCTAGAAGTTGTCTACGAAGGAATCGAGAATGCTGGTCTTTCCCTAGAGAAACTCAGCGGCGCTGAATACGGATGCTTTGTCGGGTCCTACGCGGTCGACTACCAGGACATCCAGATGAGGGATCCCGAGGATCGAGTGGATGGAATGACAATTGGGGTTGGTCGAGCCATCCTGAGCAACCGAATCAGCCATTTCTTGAACATCAAGGGGCCAAGGTATGTCTGCCAGGCTTGTTTGCGGCCCAGCTGTGTCACTAACTGTTTCGTTTAGCATGACGATCGACACAGCATGCTCCGGCAGCCTGGTCGCTCTTGACGTCGCCTGTCGTTATCTGCAGGCAGGGCAGATTGAGGGTGCTATTGTCGCAGCATCCAACTTGTATCTGTGTCCAGAGCAGAATCAGGACATGGGTGCTATGCGTGCCGCCTCCTCTTTCAGCGGAAAATGCCATACCTTTGACGCCAAAGCCGACGGATACTGCAAGGCAGAGGGCATTAACGCCGTCATTATAAAGCGTTTGAGTGATGCCCAAAGAGACGGAGATCCAATCCGCGCGGTCATTCGAGGCACTGCAACCAACAGTGACGGATGGACGCCTGGTATTGCCAGCCCCAACGCCCAGGCTCAGACAGTTGCCATGCGTGCAGCCTTCTCGGCGGCCAATATCACCGACCTTAACCAAATCGGCTATCTCGAAGCCCATGGGACAGGAACCCTGGCTGGAGACCCGATCGAAATCAGTGCCGCCTCGTCTGTCTTTGCTCCAAGTCGTTCACCCGCGAACCCATTGATTATCGGATCCATAAAGAGCAACATCGGCCATTCCGAGAACGCGGCGGGCATATCTGGCTTGCTCAAGGCCATCATGGCCGTAGAAAGGGGCATTATCCCGGGCACGCCAACGTTTATTGACCCAAACCCTAAAATCGACTTTGAGCTCCTCAAGGTCAAGGCGTCGCGGACTGCCATCGCGTGGCCAGATACGCCATCCCGTATCGCCAGCGTCAACTCGTTTGGTTACGGCGGGTCCAACGCCCATGTCGTGCTTCAGGACGCAGGATCGTTTCTGAGGACCTCCGAGACAGCCTATACCTCCTCCTTTGCGCAAGGCGATTCATTCTTTGACGACGATGATGACGAGTGCCTCCCTACTCGGCCCCAGGTCCTTGCTTTCTCCGCCAATGACGAGGACTCGCTCAAGAGGTATATCAAAGACCTGCAGAAGCATCTGCTGAACCCTCGAGTCAGCATCAAGTTGCCGGATCTGGCCTACACCCTCGCGCGACGCAGCCGCCTATTTAACCGTGGCTTTCTGATCGCCAAAGGTACGCACCTGGATGACACTGCGCTGGTCGTTGGCAAGAGAAGCCCCGAACCCCCACGGATCGGGCTCGTCTTTACCGGCCAGGGAGCGCAGTGGTCACAAATGGGTAAAGGAATCGTCGACCTGTTTCCCCAGTCACACTCTATCCTAGCTCGACTGGATAAGGCGCTTCAGAGTCTACCAACCCCGCCGTCTTGGTCACTCCTGAGTGAACTCGTCCAAGTACGCAGCCCCGAACATCTTCGGCTACCGGAATTCTCGCAGCCGCTCGTCACGGCTTTGCAACTGGTCATGTTTGACGTTCTCCGCTCCTGGGGTGTTGAGGCACAGAGTGTTGTGGGACATTCGTCTGGTGAAATCGCTGCCGCCTGTGCCGCTGGCCTGTTGACACCGGAAGATGCCATCAAAGTCGCCTTCCTGAGAGGCCAGGCAGCCAAGGAACTACAGGAGACAGCCCAGGCAGGTGTCGGCATGATGGCCGTAGGACTGGGCCCTGAGGAGGCTGCCAAATACATTGGCGATAGTGCGCATGCCGTCCAAATCGCTTGCTTCAATAGCCCATCCAGCGTGACGCTTTCCGGTATAGTCGAGCACCTGAATGAGGTCAAAGATCGCCTTCAGCAGGATGGCCACTTTGCTCGTCTTCTGCAGGTCAACCTAGCATACCACTCAAAATACATGTCGGAAATCGGTGATCGTTACCTTGCCCTTCTACACGAGAGCTGCGGTACTCCCTTGCCCGGCTCCGATGGCGTTCAGATGTTTTCCTCAGTGCTTGGCTCGGAGATGCAGCAGCCAGCCGATCCGCTCTACTGGAAGACCAACATGGTGTCGCCTGTGCGGTTCAGTGAAGCCTGCGCTGCGCTGCTGTCTGGGAAGGACGCCGCAGACTTCCTCATTGAAGTTGGCCCGAGCGGTGCGCTGGCTGGGCCTGTCGCCCAGATCAAGAAGTCTCTTTCCGGCCAAGGTGGGAATGTTCAGTACGTGGCAGCCTCGAAGCGTGGAGCAGACTCGGTGCTCTCGTTGTTTGATGTAGCAGGCCGTCTTTTCCTCTCTGGAGGCGACATCGAATTGAACAAAGTGAATCAAGACCCGGCGGCCATCACCAGCCCTGCCATCATCGTCGACCTACCCAACTATGCCTGGAACCACCAAACCAAGCACTGGTATGAGTCTGATGCTTCGCGAGAGTGGCGGTACCGCAATTTCGTCCACCATGACCTGTTGGGGAGCAAGATCTTGAACTCTCCCTGGCAGGCACCAACCTTCCGGAAAACCCTGGACTTGAAGGATGTGCCGTGGCTGATTGACCATAAGATGGGATCCGAGATAGTCTTCCCCGGAGCCGCCTTCTGTGCCATGGCGATTGAAGCCATTTACCAATCCGTGCAGATGACTCGGCCGGTGGAAGGAGTGACGAGGGCAGACCAGCTTCGATACCGGCTGCGCAACATCAGATTTGAAAAGGCTCTGGTGTTGGAGGAAAACAGCCCGCTCAAAGTGACGCTGACTCTGGCTCCTCATCCCGGCACGAAGGATTCCTGGTATGACTTCCGCGTCGTCTCGCATCGAGACGAGAATAAAAACGACCACTGCCACGGGCTCATCCGCATCGAGGACTACGAGGCAGTGGAATTTGGATCCTCTACAGAACTGGCACCGTTGCAGGCTCCAACCAAGGCAGCGGTCTGGTACAAGGCATTAGCTGATGCGGGATATGGATTTGGACCGGCGTTCATCCGGCATCTTGAAACTGAATCTGTCGCCGGTGAGCGCCGCAGCCGGTCTCTGGTGTCCTTGGTCGAGCCCCAGTCCAGGTGGGATCCTCAGTCGATATATCCCATGCACCCGGCGCCCATGGACGGCTGCTTCCAAACTGTGACGCCCTCGGCGGTTTCTGGTATCCGCAGCTCCATCGACGGCGTTCTTGTCCCTGCCATCATAGACGAGCTTATCATCAATCCAGTCAAGACTCGCCCCGAGGTCGGACTTTCCTGCACGACATCCGAATATGTAGGAAAGGGACGCCTGGATGACAACAAGAACTACATGTCAGGCTGCACCGTCTATGATTCTGAGACTGGGGCGCAGCTATTGAAGCTGACTGGATTGCGATATAACCGTCTCTTGACCAGCGACAAGGCCATGTCCTTGCAAACCTTCAGTTGCTCAGAGTGGAAGCCAGATATCTCCTTGTTGGCACAAGAACAGTATCAGGAGTTGCCTGCGGATAAGAATACTACATCCAGAATATCGACAGTTGTCGAGCTGATTTCCCACAAAACCCCAAGGCTATCAGTGCTGGAGGCCAACATGACGAAAGGTGATAGCTCCAGCCTTTGGCTGCAGCCAGGAAGCCCTTACGCGCGAGCTGCATACAAACGGTTCCTGTTCTCCTCGAGTGACGCGAATGCCCTCGTTACAGCACAGGAAAAGCACCAATCTGCGAAGGCCTGCTCGTTTGAGCTGCTGGATCTGGCGAAACCCGATCTCCCTGCTCGCGAGACCCTGTTCGACTTTGTAATTGCGAAACGTGATGCGTTTCCACACGAGGAGCTCTCAGTCGTTGCGAAGAATGCGCGTGCATTACTGTCCCCGTCCGGATATCTACTCCTCGTGGAGTCCTTCCCAGCCCATGTCGAGGATACCTCAACGTACGTCAATGGACACACTTCCCTAGGCCAGATTCCAAAAATCCTCGAAGAGGTTGGATACGCCTCTGCTATCCATGTCCCATGTGACTCTTCCCAATGGGCGTTTCTTTGCAGAGCTTCCGCCGAAGACGAAGGAATAGAAGTAGAACAAGATACCGGAGCCACCGCGAAGCCAACTGCTGTTGATTTTGTTCGACTCAGATCGGATCCTGCTTCCGCGACTGCCATCAACAATACAAAACTGGCATTGAACGCGCGAGGATGGACATTAAACGAACACCGGCACCCATTTGGTACCCTGCCTCAAGGGGCTACGGTTCTCATCTTGGATGAGATCTCACAACCTGTTCTGTCGACAGTATCACCAGGGGAGTGGGATGCTATTAAGGATCTGATTACCACCCGGCGATGTAAAATCCTCTGGGTGACGGCCGGCTCCCAGTTTGAAGTTACCCAGCCGGACAACGCTATGGTCCATGGATTCTTCCGAACAATCAGGGCCGAAGACCCCAGTTTGCGACTCACCACTCTGGATGTCGAGAGCGCAGAAGGCGCTGCAACGGTACATGCGATCGATCGGATTCTGACGACCCTGGCCAAGCCGGCGCCAAAGACGCAGGTGGATAACGAATATGCCGAGCGACGGGGCATCATCCACGTCAATCGCATCACGGTGGATGAGGAAGTCAACCGCCTTAAAAGGGCTGAGCTCGAAGGGGCAGATCTGCAGGTCCAGTCGCTGCACGATATGCGTGCCACGGCGCGCCTCAGAGCAGAGCGCGTTGGAACACTGGACTCCTTACACTATGGAGAGATCTCTACTGCCGAGCCCCCCGACATCAAGGACGGCTGCCTGGAGGTTGAAATCTACGCGGCCGGCCTCAACTTCAAGGATGTTGCTGTGACGATGGGCATTGTTCCGGAGAATGAGCACCTGCTGGGCGTTGAGGGCGCAGGTATTGTCCGCCGAGCCGCAAAGGGCGTGCCGTTTGTCCCTGGTGATCGTGTCGTGGTGTTTGAGAAGGGTTGCTTTGCAAACAGAATCCAGGTCACAAAGGAACGAGCCCACTTGCTCCCTGAGTCCATGTCCTTCGAAGACGCCGCGACTCTGATGGGTGTCTATCTGACCTCCCTTTACGCTCTGTTCAACCTGGCCAATCTGCAGCAAGGGCAGTCTGTGCTCATCCACTCTGCAGCCGGTGGCATCGGCATCTCCAGTATCCAGCTGGCGCAGTACAAGGGGGCAGAAATATACGTCACTGTTGGCACAGACGACAAGCGGCAATTCCTGCATGAAAACTTTGGAATTCCATACGAGCGAATGTTCTCGTCACGGTCAACCCGGTTTGCATCAGAGATCATGGCCGCCACCAACGGCAAGGGCATCGACGTGATCCTAAACTCACTGACTGGAGACCTTTTGGATGAATCATGGCGTATCTGCGCTGCGGGGGGCATTATGGTGGAGATTGGCAAGAAAGACGTTCTGGACCGCAACAAGCTGTCGATGGAGCCATTTGATCGGAACTGTTCCTTCAGGGCTCTCGATTTCTCGCACAAGACCATTTCGGACGCTCTTATTGCGGAGTGAGCTTCCTCCTACCTATTCGAGGACCCGTGCTAACCCTATCCCAGTTTGATGACCAGAGTCTTCCTGCTGTACGAAGGAGGCCACATCAAGCCCATCCATCCCATCAAGACTTTCCCCTTCGAGGATATCCCCGCGGCATTCGCGTATATGCGTGGCGGACGACATATCGGCAAGATTGTGATTTCCAACGGAGAAAAGGCGAAAATCGACGTGCCTGTGCGACCTGCACCCCGCGTTCTGAGACTCAGAGATAATTTGTCGTATCTTATTGTCGGAGGCCTCCGTGGACTTTGTGGCAGTCTGGCCGTACACATGGCCAAGCACGGTGCAAAACATATCATTGCCCTGTCTCGGAGTGGATGTGACGACGAGCGGTCCCAAGTGGTTGTGAGAAACTGCAACTCGTTTGGCTGCAATGTTTATGGAGCCAAGGGAGACGTGTCCAACTGGGACGATGTTCTGAGGGTATTCCAAGAGGCGTCTATCCCAATCGGTGGTGTTATTCAAGGTGCAATGCTTCTTAGAGTGCGTATACATCCCCCTAACCCTATGGTCTGTTTCGACCTGACTCATACAGGATAAACCGTACGAAACAATGACTGTCGAGGAATACCACGCCACGGTTGCAAGCAAAGTCCAGGGAACATGGAACCTGCACCGAGCAGCGCTGCAAGAGAGGCTCAATCTCGACTTCTTCACTATGCTGTCCAGCATCTCAGGTGTTGTTGGGCAGAAGGGACAGGCAAATTACTCTGCAGCCAACGTGTTCCTGGACGCCTTTGCCGTCTACCGTCAGTCCCTGGGTCTCGCCGCCAATTCAACAAATCTAGGTGTTATCGAGGACGTCGGCTACGTCGCCGAGCAGGGTGGCATGCTACAGCACTTTGACACGGGCCTGTGGACAGGTATCAATGAAAAGGTGCTCCGAAAGATCCTCGAATACGCGATCTGGCAACAGACGGCACCCATCGACAAGAGAACCTCCTCCCAGCTGATCACTGGCATCGCTGTCCCCTTGCCCGAGGACGCCGAGATTGGGCGAGATGCGCGGTTTGCCAAACTTTTCATCGGCAGTGATTCTGGGAATGTCGATAAATCGGGCGACGCCGCCAACAAGGAGATCCAGGCATTCTTCCTCCTCTTGAAGGCTGGGGCTGATGCCACCGCCCTGCTCAGTGCCTGCGTCGACGTCGTTAACAAACAGTTTACCAAAATGCTGCGTCTTCCTGAGCCCATGGAGCCTGCAAAGCCGCTCACCGTCTACGGGCTCGACTCGCTCTCGGCCGTGGAATTCCGCAACTGGCTGCGTACGGAACTGGGTGCGGAGCTGTCAACGCTGGAGATCACCAGTGCTAGTTCGCTGTTTTCGCTGTGTGAGAAGATCATTGTTAAGATTGCTAAGGCTGCGTCGTAGATGGATATTTTTGTGTCCGTTGTGTTGGTTTATATCATTCGAAAGATCATAGGAAATAATCTATACGCATTGCTACTGGAATCTGAAGTAACTTGGCGGCAATTGTAGACTGGTAACTAGTGCAGGCTTCAATGGTTGCATGATAAGGGAGTCGCAGCTATTTAGTCCTGTACTTGGTTCCTGTCCACTGAGCTTTACGTCAACCGTAAGCTGGTTATTCTGAATGGACACTCTATTCTGAATTCACACCATGGTTGTAGAGACCGGTATAGCATAGACTATACTGGGCGTTTCTATATATATGTATAGGAAGCTATAGCCAACGAGAAACTGTAGTCAGGAAAAAGCACACCCTGATAAAGTCTGAGAAGTGCTACTTGCAGAAGTCATAACAACAATACGATCCACTCGCGGTATATTAAGCCACGCCCTTCACGAGAACCCTCACACCCTTGCTATCCAGCTTGGCGTGAGGAGTCAACCAGTCCACATAAAAGTCGACATCGGACCTATCTGTTTCAAACAACTCGAACTTCAATCGACGCAGCATCGTAGCCAGCATCAGATATAGCTCGCAGTACGCCATCTGCATCCCTAGACACATGCGTGCACCTCTCCCAAAGGCCACCATATACCGAGACAGCTGCTTGACTCCGTCGGGGCCCTTCGGGTTACCTAGCCAACGCTCGGGCTTGTAGCTGTAGCTGTCCGGGAAGACCTCTTCATTCAAATGCATGTGGTAAGAGTCCTCGGAGATGGGAGTTCCAGGAGGAATCACGTAATTCCTGTACTGGATGGGGTTGGGAGAGATACGAGGAGAGCGTTGTACGGTGCCGAAGCCGATACGCAAGCCTAGCTTTTGTTAGCATAACAAGCCCTGTAATGCTAGCCGGATGAATGGAGTGTAGAGACAGGCGTGGTACACTAACCCTCTTCAATGCATGCTGTGAGATACGGCAATTGCTGCAATTGTGACCATGAGGGGACCTGATTCGGGTCGGGAATCGCCTCGACGAGCTCCTGCTGCAGCCTGGTATAGACCTCCGGGTGGTACAGAATATGGAAGCAGATCAATGTCAGCATCTGACGTGTGGTATCAAATCCAGCGCCGATAATACTGACGGCCTCGTGTTGGAGGCGCTGTTCCGTCAGTTCGTGCGGAGGGAGTTTGGAATTGAGCAGGACTTCAAAGACTGTGCTCCCAGTGGGTTTCTGCGCCTTACGGTCGCCCAGAAGCTGGCGAATGCGGCGGTCTAGGCCCTATTTATTTCCAGTCAACAGCCGAGACATTGCAAGGTATCGGAGTTTGGGGATGGAAGGATGAATATATACATGACGAAATTCAATGATCGGCTGGAACAAGGCCGACTTGGCCATGAGGCTATCCGGAATGGCATTGACGACATGGACCATGAATGGAAACTGGGAGTTGAGATGCGTCGCAGAAACCATATTGTCCATTCCCTTGGTGAAAGGAGTCTGCCAATTCTCACTGTGGCAGATCGTGGGTTCATCCCCAAAGGCCAGGGCTACAATCACGTCGGCCGACAGGCAGGCAAACATGTCATTGAGAACGACCGGCTTCTGCTTGCCGCCAAATTCCTTCTCTAGACGGGTGCAAGTGGTGTCGACGACCGTCTGGATAAACGGGGCATGGGCTTGGATTTTACTTCTTGTAAAGAAGGGATTCAACGCTGCCCGGCGTCGTTTGTGCGCCACGTGGTCTGCAGTGGAAAAGGCAGCGGTGGGTATATTGAATCGGTTTTCGAATACCTTCAACTTGTCGAACGGAGCAGATGGCGCATAGATGGTCTCGTAAAACTCTGGATCGTCGATGTGCAATTCCCACGGATTGATGCGGATAACAGGGCCTGGGCCGTTTAGCATGATATCCTTTGCGGTTTTCCAAGCTCAAAGGAACTGACCGTATTCCTCGTGCAGTTTCTTGATATGCTTAGTGAACATGCCACCGCCACGGTTGAACATCTCATAATATGTCTCGTACCACTGTGTTGCGGCGGCGAGTTTAGGCCCGGGGAAGCGGCTGAGAGGACTGAGATAGACTCGATACACCACCAGGAGAAGACAGTGCAGCACATACAGCCCGGCAGCGTACGCAGCCATGACGGGCCATGGCCGTAACTCAATCACCGTGAAGATCATTCTTGTCGCCGATGGTGGAACCGAACACGTCGAGTGGCTATCCCACAGGCCATGGTTCAAAGCTGTGTGCAGAATCCCCGTGAGGATATAGATATTGATATTGGATATTCATTACGATCCAAACCAGAATGGGAATTTTGCTCCTCCGAGTGGGTCGACCTATGAGTGGGGATGAGGATGATTTGGATTATCGTGCAGATACGAAGCTTATGCTTACTCTGCAGATGGAGCCAAACCTACCCAGCATTCCCAGAGAAACTCGATTATTCCCGAATATCTTTCCGAGACCGCGATCAGGAATCTGGTCATTGAATTAGTAATTCACTAGAGGCGTGCTCGTTTGATCGTCCCAGATCTGATCCTCATATAAACCCAGCAAAAACAGGAATACGATGGAATGGACATGAAATAAACAGTTATCAACATGGCAGCCACAGTTCTCATCTCCGGCGCCAATAGAGGTACGAGGAAACGGCGTATTTCCCGAATACCGCCATACTGATCCACTATTGTTCTAGGAATTGGGCGTGGGCTTGTGCAAAAGTATCTCACTCGCCCCAACACGACTGTTCTGGCAGCCGTGCGTAGTCCCAGCTCAGAGGACTCCCAATCCTTGCAGAGTATCGCCGCGGCCACCGGGAGCCGGGTGGTTATTCTCAAAGTCGATTCCACCTCAGACGAGGATGCCCTGGAGGCCATCGAGTTTGCGAAATCCCAGGGAATCACCGCCATCGATACCGTCATCGCGAATGCCGGTACATTCACGCCTGCGGCGTACCAGCCCGTAGCCGACGTCGCCGTTGCCCACGTCAAAGAGCATCTTGATATCAACACTGTGGGGCCAGTGCGCCTCTTCCAGGCGGTATTCCCTCTGCTGCAAAAGTCCGAAAACGCCAAGTTCATTGTGATCAGCAGCCTGGTTGGCACAATTGGGGGACTAAAGGATATTCCCTACCCCAATGCCGCCTACGGGGCCAGCAAGGCGGCAGTGAACTTCTTTACGAGGAAGATTCATTTCGAAAATGAGGACATCGTCACCTTGGCGGTTCATCCAGGGTAGGTTGCGCCAGCCTATGGTATAGTGAACGTTGTACTAATGCTCATGGTCCCAGTGCCGTCAAGACAGTCTCTGGCAATGAAGCCTGCCAGGCGGTTGGCTTTCCCGAGGCATTTGTAGAAATCCAGGACAGTGTGAATGCTCTTGTTGCCAAGTTTGATGCGATCTCCAAGGAGGATGGCTCGGGAGAGTTCTGGGGTTACGATGGAAGTACGATCCCATGGTAGAAAGAGTATTGCTTGTCAAATAATCAATCCGAAATGATTCGGTGCAGGATATACATATATTACGGCAGATAAACCATCAAAGGCTCTGGAACAGTACAAATTGGTTTTACAGACGATCTTTGTATATTAATCTTCAATAGTTGTGATAGTTACTGTGCTTCCTCCCTGCTCTCAGCGCAACCCCGATTTTTACATCCATCATACTCTACAAAGTCTGCCATCCGACTTCTCTTGCCAGCTGTCTGCACCTGCACTGAGTGGTGCATAAAGCACACCAGCCGCATCCCACTTGCTCTTTATCCTGCTTAATCTGTCCCATGTCGGCCCGTAAAATGCCGTCTGCCAGTCCGCCTGGCGGTAATCGGCCTCATTCGCGTAGGTCGCCCCTCCCGGAGTCAGCTCCTCGAGAGCTGGAATGATTTCCTTGGTCAATCGATCTGATCGTTGGTTCATTTCTGCGGCGGACGACCAGTCCCAGGGAGAGTACACTGTATAATGGACCAGCGTATCTCTCCACGCAGGGTGGACGGAGTTGGAGGTATCTGTAGTCTGTGCGACCGTGCGGTTGACGTTCAGGGTGACTGCAGATATAGTCCATTCGTTGTTTCTCGTGATGGACTTGCCCAACTCCGCGAGGCTTGCGGTCAACTTGGGAGACTCGAACAACGACCGTGGGAGCAGCCGGCCACCCATCAGATGCGAGACGGGCCATATCCCATGGGGGAGGGGCCCAAAGTATCGGGAAAAGTGATCATAGTAAGACGGATCCGTCTGCACCGTCAAATCATAGGGAATTGCAGACTGCTTCAAATGCGAGGTGATATATCCCAACTGCCCCTCAAGCGTGGGCTTGTCGACTTCCGGCGCGGTGATGACAGCACTGGCCGTTGAATTCGTAACGCCAACCAGGAGCACCGTCCCAGAATCTACCAGAGGCGTGAGGCCAGACTGGAGAACCGAAACGGCGCCCCAAAAGCTTTCTTCGGAAGTGAAGTTGAAGTCCAGACGACCACCGGTAACGGGGGCCTCGGGGAACAACTTTGTGGTCATGGAAACGACCACTCCAAATGTTCCTCCTCCACCGCCACTGAGAGCCCAGTATAAGTCTGGATTCTTTGTTGGTGACGCTGTGACGAGCTCACCGCTGGAAGTCACTACCTGCCACTCGACCACGTTATCAGCAGCCAGTCCATGCTGCGAACTGAGCACCCCGTGTCCTCCGCCCTGCGTGAACCCCCCTGCCAGTCCAACCGTCGGACAGGAGCCTCCCACCACGCGGTATCCCCAGGAATATGCCGCCTGATACGCCTGCCAGGCCTGCGTCCCCGCCCCCATCTTCATAGCAGGGCCGCTGTACATAGGGGACGTATAGTTGCGGATCAATTCCATGCCGTCCATGTGGTGCGTCCAAACCCCCAAGGCATGTTTGGCCGTGCTACGGCCTAAGAAGTCGTGGCCAGTGTTTTTGACGGCTACCCGGATATTATGGGCAGCCGCAAACCTGATGGCCGATTGAACGAGGCTGGCATCCGAAGCGTTCACCGAATATCGGACGAGATTGCCCAGGGTGCACGGGCTCTCAACGGGCTGGAAAGGATCGCACGTGCTATTCTGGAAGACTGGCATCATTACTGATGATGGATCCACGGCACTATCTTGGGTCAGCAAATATGGACATCGGAGTTTATCCACGGGGCTGCCATACTGCACCGCTGCGTAATCCCACTGCGTCTTCAGCGTCTCGCACTTGTGCTCCTCATACTTGGGATCGTGGCAGATACTCGCCAATGGTACCGTCGAGATCAAGTTGCCCTGGAGCGTCGCATTGAGTCGGGAAAAAACAGACTGATCGGGCCAGCAAGGATCGCCTGGGATGCATTTGCAGCTTGTTGCGATGGAGGCGGACAACGGTGACGCATCAACGGGGGGGATGAAGGCTACCAATCCAGCAACGCAGAGGCCAATCAGGCGTCGCATTTTGGGCAATCAATCTTAATAAAAAGGGCCAGCGTTCGATCTCTTCTTGGGCAGTGACGAAGATCATTCTTTCACCGTTATAGTTGATACTTATTGTTTCCCTTCCCTCTCCCGCCTCGTATTGCATCTTGACGCTCAAATCGGGAAACATCGTAACCGAAATTACTCTGTAGATCGAACCAGGCAAAGCCCGTAAAGCCCCATTCCGTCTTCTTGTTTTGCTTGTCCTGAGGCCAGTCCTGCTACGATGCCGCTAATGCACCGTCAGCAGCCAAATAATCACTAGCTAGCTGACCATGGCTGGGTTGACGAACTTTATTTGGTTAATATTACTTTTGGAAAAAATAAGAGAAGAGAAAGCCAATTGCAAGGGCAATCGAATGCGTTTCAACTCTCATGTTGTTGCAATTTGCCAGAAACCAACGCCATTCACCAACACAAAATGACTGCTTCACAATCCAACGAGGATTCCAATTTCGCCCTAAACAGTGAGAAGCATGGCGACTCCTTACAAGCAGATGGGACACCAGTCGAGTCCTCCAAGAAAGATGAGTATCCCCGTGGGATGAGCTTGATTATGATCGTGGCCGCGTTGGTCTTATCGATGTTCATGGTGAGCAGTTGTATATTCTTCGTTTCCAGCAGTCTGGGCTAATTCGTGCCATTAGGTGGCCTTGGATATGGTCAGTCCTTCACTCATGGACAGCGCGCGGCAGTGATGAAGGTCTGCTAACTGAACAGACTATTGTTGCGACAGCCATTCCTCGCATCACCGATGAATTCGGAAGTCTGGACCAGGTAGGCTGGTACGGATCGGCCTTTTTCCTGACGCTGGCGACGTTCCAGTCGACCTGGGGAAAGCTCTACAAATACAGCGATTTGAAGATTGCATTTCTTGCTTCAGGGGTCATCTTTGAAATCGGCAGCTTGATATGCGGTAGGGTCTACTCCGTTTTCTATACCTCTAAACCCATTCGCCGCGTACATGGGGTTTAACGGGCTGTACAGGTGTCGCGCCCAACAGTGAAGCGCTCATTATTGGCCGTGCGATTGCTGGATGGGGAGCCGCTGGAATGGTAGGAGGATGCTACACAATCATCGCCTTCATTGCACCGCCCACCAAAGCCCCCGCATATACTGGGCTAATTGGTACCTCGTATGGGACAGCCAGCGTTATTGGGCCGTTGCTTGGTGGTGCCTTTACCGATGGGCCAAGCTGGCGATGGTGGTAAGTGGGATCAAATGAGCGAACAAGTGGGAAACTCTCTCCGTTCTGTTACTGATGGACCCTTTGGTATCGGAATATAGCTTCTATATCAACCTCCCCATTGGAGGCGTCGCCTTGGGGATCATCACCCTCTTCTTCCGTCCTCCTGCGCACGCCAAACCCGTCCAAGCGCCATGGAAAGAGAGGTTACTGCACCTGGATCTCCCAGGAGCCACCCTGCTCATCGGGGGTTTGGTTTGTTTCCTGCTGGACATGCAATGGGGCGGGACCACGAAAGCCTGGAACACTCCCCACGTCGTGGGCACGTTGGTGGGATGGTGCCTATTGACCATCGCATTTGTCGTGGTCCAGTGGTTGCAGGGTGAAAAGGCATCCCTGGTGCCTCGTCTTATCAAAGGCCGGATTGTGGCAGGAGTCTCGATGTTTGTTTTCTTGTCAGTAATTCCGACTTTTGCTGTGTCCTTGGAAGCCCATTCTGGTACTAACAGCATTTGAACCAGTCAATCCGGGGCGAATTTCCTTTTCACCTACTACATCCCCGTATACTTCCAAGCCATTATGGGGATGAGTGCAGCCAGAAGCGGCATTGTCAACCTACCCTTCATCGTTTTATCTTGTGTGTGTCCCTGCCATTCAGCCTCTCTGGTAACTAATAAACCGACACAGCGGCTTTTGCTGCCATCGCGGGCATCGCCATCACTCGCGTGGGATACTTCACGGCGTTCTTGGCTTTTGGCAGTGCTATCTTCGCCGTCGGTGCAGGTCTTATCTACACCTTGGATATCGGCAGCCCATCGTCCAAATATCTGGGATATCAGGTTATTCTGGGTCTAGGACAAGGCCTTGCCATCCAAATCCCTGTCATCACCGGGCAAGCATTTTCGGAATCTACAGATGTAGCCGCAGTGACCGCTATTGTTCTCTGTGAGCTTCTAGTCCTTCCTCTATCGTGGTGGCATAAAGACTGACAATCCTAGTCTTCCAAATGATGGGCGGAACAGTCTGCGTCTCCAGTGCGCAATCTGTCTTTGCCAATCGACTCCTGGCCGCGTTATCCACGCACGCGCCCAGTGTCAGACCCGAGGAAGTTCTAGCGATTGGTGCACCAGAGCTGAAGAGCCATTTCCCAGCAGATATCCTTCCGGGAATTCTAGAGTCGTACATGGTCGGCTTGAAAGCAGCCTTCGCCCTGGGGACGGCGCTGGCAGGGTGTGCATTTCTCTGTGCCTGGGTGGCTCCTATTAAAAGTATCAGACACAGGGCCGTAACTAATACCGCTGTATAGATATTGTTATAAAACCAGGCTCGGAGGTAGATAGATAGATATTGCACAACTGAAACTCTTAAAAGATTCCAGCCCTTGCAACAACCTCCTCGTACAGATCGCAGATCTCGTCACTAGCACTCCGGGGCACTTCATGGCCACCATCATGCTCGAACTGAAGCACATGTCGTGGATCGCACAATCCAACCAAATCCATACTATGCCTCCGCCAGTCATCCCTTCGGCCGTGGATGTGGACCGTGGGAATACTAATCCGCACTTGGTCCACACTGGGATGGAACATATTGTAGAACTGGCCTCCGCTGCCTCCGTCGCCCCCGCCTAGATCCTTGTCATTCCGTCGGAAATACGCATCCGCAACCAGATAGTCGGGCACCGTGGTAGGCCTCTTCGAGGGGAGAGGTGGGCCGAGGACACCAAAGTACTTGCGGACGTCGACCCCGTACTCCGTGTAGCACACAAACGGCAACGGCGAACAAATGAATATCGCAGCTTTGAACCAGGGTTCCGCCTTCGGGTCTTCTATCCTCTGGTGCAAAAGGAGGCTCGCCGCCAGTGCTGCCCCTTGGCTGAATCCGATAACGATGTCGAATGGCCCGCTCTGGGTTAGAAACTCTTTCAAATATGCGTTTGCTTGGGCGACCTTCTCCGTGGTGGGCGTATTGAACCAGCAGCGATAGGGGCCGTTGTAGAAATCCTCTACGCCTGGGGAGGGATCACAGAGGATCGGGGCGTCAGGGAAGGTAAAGCTGTAAGACGGAGGGAGGAGGGACAGAGATGGGGATAACTGGGCACGCAGGATGGAGGCATCGGTGCCCATTCCATGGAGACACAAAACACGGACCGTCATTTTATCTTGCTTTGCTCTATATAGGGGATGGGCTGTTATATATATATAGTATATCTCAACTTGATTACTGTGCATTTGCCAAGGGCAATGATTATCGAAATACCATTCGACCATAAAAACCACTAGCGGTATTAGGCCGTCTTTCTCTTTGCATTATTCGCCAACACACCCCCTAGAAAGTCGGACTATAAGCTTAAGCTGCTCACCATTCTTTATTCAGAAATTCCACCTGCATCTTCATCAACATCGAAAACGACTCGCCCGATAGGATATCCATATGGCCCTTTCCATGCTCGACATGCCGCTGCTTCCTGTCTCCGGGGATGGAATCAAAAGCCTTCTCCTGCTCCTCTGGCTTGGAAATGCGATCATTCTCGGGCGTGAGCATGAAACACGGTGTCGGGGCGACCATGGGCACCAATCCCAGCGGGTTCCACGCTGCAATCTTGTAGTAGCTCTGTATCGTCGCGCGGTTCTGATACGAGGGAGCTGCTCTGAAGGCATTCTGAATCAGACGATAATTTTCCGGGTCTGTCCCCCCGCCGAACCCCGCGGGGGACTCTCCTTTCTCGGTGAGAATGGGCAGGGCAAAAGGCTCGTTCCCCATCAACTGGGACTCGCGGTCTTTGAACGCTTTAGCGAGCACTTTGGTCTTTTTGCCGTCGAAGCTGTAGTCCGTCAGTGGGCAGCAGGCGATCACGGCGCAGGCTCTCTTGTCTAGGGCCGCGGCGCAAAGGGCGACGATTGCGGCAAAGGAGAACCCCCAGAAGGCAATTCGTGCGGGGTCAACGGAGGGTTGTGCGGCCAGAAAGCCTAGAGCGTCGCTGTAGTCGGAGACCTGGGCATTGGGATCCAGTTCCTGGCGTGGCTGGCCGTCGCTGAGGCCAGTGCAACGGGGGTCGTAGGTCAACGCCGTGATGCCTGCTTGCTGGAAGGCCTCGGCCACCTCGGGAATGAACATCTCCTTGACACATGCGAACTGGATGATTTCATTCAGTAAAGTGCTTTACCCGCAAGATGCCATGACTTACACCGGGAGTGAGTATGACCGCTGGGCCTCGCCCCGTGGCATTACTGGGATAGAGCCAGCCCCGCAAGGTAAGGCCATCAATGGTCTTGAATCCGACATCCTGATGCACCATGGTTGAGAAATGCGACAATCGATGAACGCGAGAGACAGCATCATCATCCGATGGTGAAGGTCCTGGGCTATTATGTATAACCTACACATTTGCTGCTGCAGCCGAACTGTTGCCAAATGCGGGCATGATTCGGGACATCCTAAAGGAATCGCTTACAGACGGGATGATCGGAGATCGTGATAATCAATCTACACCAGAGCAGCTGAAGAATTGCTGATCTTGCATTACACATGTGTGGCCTCAGACGAGTGGTTGGATAGGGATTGCCACGCCGCATCGTATTCCTGATCCAATAACCTTTGTATTTGATGATGTCCCAATGCAGCGGAGCTTCGCTATCGGTGCCTGCAACTCAACGCTAATCATCCTTGAATACTCTGCAATTTTAGTGTCTTATTCGAAACGAATGGCTTGTTTCCTCCAGTCCTTGTGCCTGACGACTTCTCAAGTGCCGTGCCACTAAGCAGGCAATACGAGGCAGCCCACTTCGTCGAGGTGCTTTGGCCGCGTTCCTCGCCCGACGTCCTGAAGAAATGCAACGTTCCACTGTTTCAATTGGACAGAGATTGGCTAAACTTAGCTGTCTGCCTTGGCATCTGTGGCGCTTCAACCAGGGTTGAGGGCCATGATCAGTCTGGAGCTTTGGGGGGGGAGCCTTGCTAGGAAAGGGGAGTCCAACCTCACGGACTGGATGGTCTCGACAAATGCGAACATTCGTTAGTAGTAGTGATCAGCTTAGCTTCCGTTCTATCACGGACGGTTTGGCCCTCCATGTGATGATGCATTACAGGCATCGCGATGGCGCAAAACACGATACGGAAGGGTCTTGGTACCCGCAAGCTGCCCCGGTCTGAGTTCTGGTGCGATTTTGCGAGTTAGGCATTGTCGACTTCTTTTGTTTCCTGTGGTAGTTCAGTCTCACAGACCTCTGTCTTGCTCTATAGCCATTCCACTGGCGTTGCAACCACATTATCTTCGGTATACAATGGAAGGGCCAATGCCCGTAGAGTTGGGCCAGGTTGACCGGCGGCATGAACGTCGCAAGGCGCAGAATCGGGAGGCCCAACGCAAGTTTCGCAGTGAGATTGCCTGCGCATCCCTCAGACTTACCATGATATTCATCTTCTCGTCCTGCAGGCAAACGAGGGCTAAATCATGTCGCCAAAGGTCCCAGCAATGCATCCCCGGCTGCCACGAGGTACTCGGTTGCTGCTCCATCAAACAATTCCATGCACCCTGATCATCATACCGGAGCCCAGGCTGCCATGCAGCATCTGGTGCCCGGCGGCGAAGTGCGTCAGACCACCGACAGACCATACTCTACCACTGCAATACCGTCCTCAGAATCAGACGCGTTCAGCTGGGACTTGGATATCCCAGACGGCAGTCCTCCGCTATGGCTGACCTCCCAGCCGTCCACATTTCCCTCTCACCCTGCGCCTCCTCCATTGCAACCAACTCCGCTTTCTCTCGATAGCTGGTCTTCGTCCTCCAGTGCGTTCACATCGCCTCTTAACGTACCATCAAGCTCCCAATCCCAATCCCTCCTCCAGAATGATAGTTACGCCAAGTTCTCACGGCCAGGAAGCAACTCCATGGATTTCGCCCCGTTTGGAGCCAACCCTGCACCCACCCGAAGTGCGCACTCACAGCCCAGCTCGGAATCCGCTAGTGCATACAGCTCCGACCACTCGGCATGGAACTCGCGCCCAGCGTCATCATCCCAACACCGGCCGGCACTAGCAACAGGCTCACAGGGATGTGCTGTATCCGAATCGCAAGACTGGAGTCTCCCACTGCATATCGCGGCCGAGCGAGGTCACGAGAGTATTGTGCGAACATTGATTGATGGGGCCGTTGACATCAATGAACGGGATAGTAACGGCTGTACTGCGTTACATGTGGCCGTAAAATGGAAGCAGGAAGGCGTGGTGAAGGTCTTGCTAGAGTCTGGGGCTGATGTGAATGCACTGGATAATGCTGGGTGGACACCGGTTCATTCAGCCGCGGATAATGGGTTCGCGGCGGGATTGCGGCTACTCTTGGATTTTGGGGGGAATTTAACGTTGAAGGCACGTAAGAAGTCTCAGGTAGACCAGGGCTGAGTGAAGGGGGAAAAGGCAAGTTTACTGCAATGCAGATAAACAGATATATATACACCATGTCTTCATATTTCGCTGTAGATAGAGCTTTGGAGAATTTGCAAGGAAAATGTTGCGCATTCGACCTTATATTGACTACTGCTCTAGTGCTATCACAAGTACTGTTTTCGAACTGAGAGACATCAAACCTAGCAATATCGTGTTGGACGGGCGCCTCAGCAGGACACTTCTATTGCACAAGTGCACTCGTTAAACCCTATAGTAGCGGGTTGAAGGTGAGCTCGGGCATACAATTTCCAATATCCTGGCTCAGCAAACAGTATCCTTAAGGCAAACACAATGAAAGACCTCGTGTATCAAGGGAAACAAATGCGAGCTGCAGAACCGCCCAATACCGACTATCCAGTCACCAACCGACGCCGTAGTCAAGGTGCTACATACAACCATGTGCGGGACCGACCTGTACATTCTAAGGGCCGACGTTCTAACAGCTGATGAGACGACCAATCCCATGAACAAGGAGGCCATCGAAAAGCTGGATACACTATCAAGAGATCATGGATTAGACTCAGTTACTGGGGCTGTCGGGTACCCCGGGACATTCGGGCTGTGCCAGAGGCTTCTTGCTCCAGGAGGATCGATTACGAACGTGGGCGTACACGGGCAACAGGCTCAGCTGGCCTTGGATGGGATTTGGGATCATAACATTAGTGAGTAGGACTTGCCACGATATAGAGAACCCCTGAAGCGCTGGAATTCCTGCCATATGGCGAGCCTTGAAAGTTGATACCGGATTCTGAGGATTTATAAGATCCAATATGGTTCGGTAATTTGAGAATTCCATAGGAAGTCAATACTGGAAACAGGCCCATTATTGAAGGACAGGATGTTGTACATTAACCAAAAGGGTTCATGTTTGAACAACATTAAATATGTACAAAGTCATCATACGGTGCCGGGCATGCAAGTTACACATTTGGCAACAAAACGACAGCAAAACTACTTAACATCAATACGTTTCCCAGTAGCCGCAACCTGAGCCTTTGGCACATTGATCGAGAGAACACCATTCTTCAGCGTCGCCTCCACATGGTCCTGATCAACCGGCGCAGGAAAGCTAAACGATCGTCTAAAGTCTCCAGTAGACCGCTCCATGCACCACCAAGACCCCTCATCGCCCTCGGTAGTGGTTGACTTCTCGGTGTGGCCTTTGATATTCAGCGTGGTCTGGTCGGGGAACTCGATATCGATGTCCTTCTTCTCGACCCCTGGAAGCTCGCCATCGAGATGGTATCCGTCCTTTGTTTCTCGGATGTCGAATCGGGGAGAATGGGTTGTGAATTGGTTTTCGAGGGAGCGGGTGGCGAGGGAGTTATCGAAGTCGTCGAGGGCACGCATGAAGGAGAGGAATCCTCCGCCGGGACGTCGGTGCATCAGCGACATGGTTCTTGGTTTGGGAAGAGCTTTATACGCAAGATAGCTGCGTGGAGGGAGTCTTGATTGTACGAGTTTCAACATTTGTAGGGTTAGAGTACTGTCTTGTGTAGTATTATCACACGATCGCTGTTGTTTGACACGGAGTATATATTTCAGAAAATATATGATGTCATGACAGTGCCTGACCAGATATCCACCCCGCAAGAAGCAGCCACAGGGATATAGAATGGGGAGGTTGACTATGGGGATATTGTTCGCCATCGGGGACGCGGTCACAAGACCAGTCACCCAACCACAGCCACTTCCTGAACTGACAATCCCATTATTATAACAGGTTTATTAAACTGGAAATGAGTGGTTACCTGATACTATTATTTGGGACATACTAATATCAACGGGTAATAAGGTCCGCATGGTCTTGGATATTTGCCTAGTAATAGCTGATATTTTTTGACGCCATATCCCTTTACTTTAAATCCTCATTAATTCTATTATTTTGTTAATGGAGAAGTTACGTGTATAACTGGGTATACCTGGATCATAGTCTACAGAGTTGAGTTCATGACTATATACTTTATGAAACATAGGTTGGCCTTGGAGCTCAGGCAGGAGCTCGAAGGCACTGGCGCAGAGATATCCTATCTTGGCCCAGAGAACCACCATGAAAACAATAAACCGTGGTCAGATACATGTGAGAAGGAGGCTGTATGTTCGAAGCCCACTAAAACGTCTCTTAATCCACACACATAGCTGATTAACCTACAGGGAGCAATTGTCAACGTCACGTCAACGAAAGATGTTTCCAAAACCGTCACATTTGCGCGTAATCATCACATCGAACTCGTCGTGAAAGCGGGTGGACATTCCACCAGCAGCGAATCCGCAACGCGTGGTGGCATCGTGATCAGTCTATCCAAGATGCGAAACGTCTACGTGGATGCCAAATCTAAGACCGTACGTGTCCAAGGGGGCGCTACTTGGGACGATGTCAATACCGCCACTGCCCCCTATGGACTCGCCGTGGTCGGAGATACCGCAAGTCACACTGGCGTTGGCGGATCGACCTTGGGTGGAGGGTATGGATGGCTTACAGGGCAGCACGGGCTGATAGTCGATAGCCTGATCAGTGCGACGGTCGTTTTAGCTAATGGCAGTGTTCTCGATGCATCTCAAGACACGCACAAGGACCTCTTCTGGGCGATTCGTGGCGCAGGGCAAGCTTTCGGCGTTGTGACAGAGTTAGTCTTCAAGGCATACGACATGCCCAGCGATATCTTCGGTGGCTTGCTGTACTTCACCCCTGCTAAGCTCGACAGGATCGTGGAGTTTGCGAACTGGTTTGACAAACAGCAAGACGAACGGAGTGGGTTCTTCTTTGGCTTTCGGGCCCTGTCGCCAGTGGAAGAGGCGTTGGTTATGGCACTCGTGTTTTATGATGGTCCCAAGGAAGAGGCCACTTCTTTCTTTGCCCCTCTTCTGTCACTGCATGCCAGCCTCGGGGCGGTTGGTATGATGTCCTACACGCAGTTGAATCGACTCGGCAATATTGAGCCAAAGCCAGCAGGTCGAAAGGCGATAAGTGGAACAAATATCACGTTTCCGCTGGAAATAAAGCTCGCCCACGAGCTCTGGGCCGGCTTCAATCAGATCATGGAGGCATCCCCGGAAGCAGGCGCGAGTGTACTGGCGTTTGAGCTTTTGCCTTACACCAAAGTTGTCAGTGTACCCGTTCCAGCCACTGCTTGTGCTAATCGCGGTCGCTTCTACAATGTCGGCTTGCTGCTGTGCTGGCAAAGCCCTGACCGCGATGCGGCGATAAACAAATATCGACGAGCGGTTGTGGCCACGATTCAATATTCACAACGTCAGTTAAACCGTGGTGAACATGCGGTGGCGTATCCCAATTACTCTGGTACGTTTGGGCGCCTTTTTATAGCTTCATATCGCTCACTACTCGCAGGGCACGACTTCGGCTCTGGTTCTCTCTTTGGAACCAACCTGCCTCGCTTGCAGGAGTTGAAAAAGATTTATGACCAGCACAATTTATTTCGCAAGTGGCATAACCTGCTAAAGCCATATTAAGCAAAAGAGGCTTCGACAGCTGTACTACAGACCCAGCTTATTGAACTGAAACTACTTCGGATAGCATTGACTTCCTAGACCTGTCTGAAGTCACGACTAGTTTAACGAGACATATCTTTATATCAGTTTTAAGTCCCTTGACAGTTAATAGCTTGGGCTGTCGTAACCAATAGCCAAGAGAACACTGCACAGGACTATCCGTCTATCCTTGGTCTTAATTATAGAGCCTAGGGCTTATATTTCAATTTATATAATATTGGTGTATGAGCCATAGATAACATTCTCAACATGAACTCTTTCACGATCTTTCCTAATGGACGAGGGTATTTTTAGTTTTTATACTTCACCTGCAAACGTCCCTGATCCAACATTAGATAGGTCAGTCGCCAGGGCTTCACAAGGCGCTCCGAATCAATTAAATCTCATTTCCGATCCATCAACGCAGCTTCTCACCTCTGCCAATCAGTCCTTTGATACGTCCATCGCCTCCTTCAACGAGCTAATCTCGCTCTCTAGGCTTTCAATGTAACTCAACGCCCCGTCCAGAATACGGGCCTTGGACCTTGTCTTTTGAGGAGAAGACGGCCTTCTCGGAGACGGGGTTTGCTGTGACGAGTAAGGGGACGAGGGAGAGGGCGAAGCAGTGCCCTGCAGCACGACTTCCTCGAGCTTGCGAAACTTGGCATTCAGATTGACCCGGTACCGCCTTTCCACGATGTTATGGGACTTGCGACGCTTGTATTGTTTGATCTGGGTGTTCCGGTTGTTTAAATTGAAGCCCGCCTGCTGTTCCGAGTTGAGATCGAGTTCAGGTGCTACTGGTGCGTTGATACCACCGGGGTAAGGAATATCAGCGGCGATGAGGCCAAAGAAGCTCGCGCTGCTTGATGTTATGGGAAGGACTCCGGGCATATCCTGGATAGATACATCGTTAGTCGTGTGATTAGTCTGGTTATGGCGCTGCGTACGTTCTGCAACTGTACTTCACCATTCAGGAGTGTATCGTCAAACCCCAAGATGTCTGGAAAAGCCGGGTTCCCGTAAGACATCATCCTCTGGCTGTCAGGTGCTGAGACCAGCGGGGCGCACGACTCGGAAGTCATGGAATGCTGGTAGTCTCCCATATCCCACTGTATGCGACGTTTCTTATTTCTGAATGTGAGCGGAGGAGACAAGGGAGGAGCTGCTGCATGTGCCATTCTGGCTGCTGCTTGTTTTGAAACTCATAGCAGGGGCCAGGGATAACCTATTATAAGCGGCGATCATAAAAAACGGCAGCCAGTGACACATGGGAGCTTGAGATATCCGGTCACTAGACCGTTAATTCAGCTGGCCGGTGAGTGCTTAACCATGGTTCCTGGACCGGTTGGCAGCGGCTGGCGGGGGGTCTAGACCCAGTGAGCGCTCTGTCTAAAAGTCATGATGAGCTTATGTCTTTTGTCGCCACCGGCAATATGACGGATTCTAGGTTGCTTTATAGTTGGCATAATTCACGGGTCGCCCATCCACCCCATGGGAGTCTGCGCCGTGTTCAACATGTAGCTTCTTAGATACCGGTGGTGACGCAACCACATACCTTGAATCAGGCGGTAATTATATTGAGTTGGAGTGTCTTCCCCCCTCTATCTATTCCCAGGTCTAGATGGTCACCGAAGGTGGTCTTAGCACAGAGTATCTCGGAACCATCCGTGTCATCCATGTGGTTCTGCCTTATCTGGCTCGGTGTCGAGCTTTGCTGCATGGCCTACAACTAGGGTGGCAAAGCTGGGTCGGACGAGTTACTTAATTGCTGTTACTGCCATAGTGTCATAGATTCCGACTACTCGGCCGGTACAGCTCTCACTCAGAGCTTTGCGGAACAAGCTGCCCCGGTTGACACCCACGCCTTGGAGCTTCAATGCCATTATGTTGAGCTCGGGTGTCCCGGATACAAGGTACTTTTAGAGGAGAGGTTAAACAAAGAAACCCCGGATAGTTCTTCATGGAATGTTGATATGAAGGCCTTCGCTAATAGATGCTTGCTTGGTCCCAGTTCATGTTCTTGACAAAGAGTTCTAGTAAACAGGTAGAATGCCATGGCCCCCTCGCTCTTTCTTCAGCAGTATCTACTGAAAACTACAGATAAGTGCACTGTGCAGCTCCGAAAGTTGTCTTCAACCTGTCGGTCATTTAACCGACATCACCGTCGCACTGAGGAATTGTAGGACTATATGGCCATGTGCTTATGGATTTTGCTCGCGATAATGTCGATGTTGAGGTGAATCAGCCCTACCCCGTTCTCCGTAGTAGAGCATCTCCAGCACTCCAAGACCAAGACCATCTATCCATCCCACCTATCCAGAACTCAATGCAACTCTAATATTATTGGCCAGTTGGAATAAGATCCGACACTCCAAAGTGGCAAGGATTCTCTTCCCCGCTCGCAACCTCGGTAGGGACAGCCGAGATGCTTGCTGTGCGGGGAAGCTTTATCTTATGATCAGGGTTGATTTAATACCTGCTCATCCAATACCTGAATATTCCACTCCCAATGAACCTGTAATCTAAGGACCATGACGCAGGAACATGGCAAAATCATCCCCTCCTACAGCCAGATCGCCTGCGTCGGCGCTGGCATCAGTGGGATCGCACTCGGCGCCACGCTGAAACGATGGTACAATATGGACGACATCCGCTTGTTCGAGCGCCATAGCGACTGCGGAGGAACATGGCATATTAGCTCGTACCCTGGTACGTTTTACCTCTTACCCAGTTTACCCAGCTAACGCGATCCCTATCCAGGATGTGCATGCGATGTACCCAGTGCGCTATACAGCTACTCCTTTGCACCAAACCCAGAATGGACCAAATTGATGCCCTCATTCGAGGAGATCCAAGCCTACCAGCGAGCTGTGGCAGACCGGTATGGACTGCGCGATAAAATGACCTTTCGTACAGAGGTGAAGGAGTGTTTCTGGCGGGAGGATGCTTCGCGGTGGCTGATGGTGCTGCGGAATGTTGATACCGATGAGATCTCCTACCACGAATGTCAGATTCTTTTCGGAGCGACGGGCATCCTAGTTGAACCTCGTCCGTGCGATATTCCTGGAGCGTCGACCTTCAAAGGATCCCTTTTTCACTCTGCGCGATGGGACCATGATGTTAGCTTGGAAGGGAAGAAGGTCGTCGTTATAGGCAATGGATGTGCGTTCACCAGCCTAACCAATTGACAAAAGACAGACGACATTAACATATAGCACGTTAGGCACTGCTGCTCAGATTGTGCCAGCGATAATGGAGCCCAGCGCATCAGTAACGCAAATCATCCGCAGCCAGCACTGGGTCGTTGACCGTGGAAACTTCACTTACCCTCCATGGATGATCTGGGCATTTCGCCATATTCCTCTTCTTCACCGTCTCCACCGTTTCGCGATATACCAGGGCGCCGAAGCCGACTGGCAGTTGTTCCCAATGACCAAGTCCGCCGCGCAGTACCGGCAGAAGAGGCGCGTGGAAATCGAATCTTATATGCGGCGGACAGCCCCAGCAAAATATCACGACATTCTCATTCCAGACTTTGAAGTTGGCTGCAAGGTATACCACTCTATACTTCGTTGTATGTCTTCCTGGCTAACAGACAAGCGCCGAATCTTCGACTGCAACTATCTCGACTCTCTACACAACGAGAAGATGCTCCTAACAGACGCAAAGATCCTCGAAATCGTCCCGGAGGGCCTCCAGACCTCAAACGGACTCATCGAAGCAGACGTGATCGTCCTCGCAACGGGGTTCAACACAAACACCTTCCTCCCAGGGATACAAGTATATGGCCGAAACAACAAAACCGTCGAGGAGCACTGGGGACGTAATCACGGCCCGGGGGCGTATAATACAACCTCCATGAACGGGTTTCCTAATTTCTTCCTCTTGCTTGGGCCGAATACTATTACCGGCCATACGTCTGCTATTATGGCCACTGAGAAGTATGCCTGTACCTTACCATATTGAAGCTTAGCATGGCTAACTTGAGGTATAGCTCTGTGAACTATGCGCTCCGCATCCTCAAGCCTGTCCTAGATGGATCTGCTGCCTCTGTCGAGCCGAAGCTCAGTGCCGAGGATGACTACATTGAGAAGATCCAGGCCGCTTGTCAGAATACCGTTTGGCATTCGGGGGGTTGCAACTCGGTAAGACCTATCTATATATGTCCTCGTTTGGAAGTATATCTTTAACATCTTATACAGTGGTACATCAACGACAAAAAGTGGAACGCAACAGCATATCCCTGGACGCAAGCCCATTTTTGGTATAGATCCCTGTTCCCTGTTTGGAAGGACTGGAATATTAAAGTGAGTTACTTTCTTCTCTGCTTGATTTGTACATATAGGAGTGTGCTAAGAAGTGCGAACAGTGGGTTCAAAAGCCGGCAAGGACAGGCCGGAGACAGTTGCTGTTGATCATTTTATTGATTGTCTGGGCTGGGATCTATAAGAAGAGACTCAATATTCGCGGCTTTGCTTCGATTAGGCGGATTGTAAGTGACTTGAGAAGGAGAGTTGGATACTAGGGTTGATATAGATGGCGGGTTTTGGCATTATACCCATCATTATCATTCGTCTACAGTTATCAATTGAAGAATGACACTTAGATTTAGGGCTAATAGATGCAAAGTATCGACAAAGGTACACCCCCCCCCAAAATCTATGTTGTTATTTGACACCATGGCCTATATTCATTCCAGTGGCACGTTTCAGTAAGGGATTTTGAAGCTGTAGGCATCCTGGTAGTGCATAGCCCAGTAGGTGTCCCAGATCTTCTTCGTGATGGGCCCGACTTGCCCATTCTTGATCGGTCGCCCATCCAGTGTAGTGATGGGCATGATTCCACCCGCAGTCGTGCACATGAAGACCTCATCCGCATCGTAGAGTTTCTGGATAGGGACGAGCTCAACTCGAGTCTCAAGACCATTCGCTCGCGCGGCATCAATGACACTTTTGCGAGTTATGCCCTCGAGGACTCCACGGGACGGAGTGAACAGGACACCATCTTTGACCAGAACAATATTGAAGCCGGAGCCTTCCGTCAGATTGGTATCGCCGTCTGTCAGAAATGGATATTCTGCGCCCCGGTCAGCGGCCTCATGCAGGCCACGCACGAGGTCTCCCCATTGAAGATTTTTAACTGTAGGGTCCATTGACCCTGGCGGGGTTCGGCGTACAGTCCGCGCAACGATAGCACTCCCGCCGTGGGGTTGGACGCTGGGTTCCATACACCAAACATAAGGCTGAATAAACATGTAGATGCTGTTTTTGATATCCTTCGGGTCTGTTCCTCGGACTCCTTTAAGGCCGCGGGTCACGATGATCTCGACAAAGGCGTCCCGGATACCAGACTTTATGACCATATCTACCAAGATGCGTTTCACCTCCTCACGGGGCAAGGGCAGCTTCAGGCGAAGTTTACCACAGCTGGCCTCGAGGCGGTCAATGTGATCATCCAGACGGAAGAAGCGGCCGTCCCAAACGGAGGGCACATCGTAGGTAAGGTCGCTGTGCATGAACCCCTGGTCCAGCAAAGGAATTCGGGCTTGGTGGAGCGGAGCGAGTTCGCCCTCAACCCAGGCAACACCCTGGGCAAAGGGGTTTGTGCTGGCAGCGAGAACCGCTTGTCGCTCCTGATAAGCGGCAAAGACTTTCTGCATAGTCGTCATGGTGAGGCTGAAACTGTTCGCGTTGGGTTTGGGTTTTTAAACGGCTGGGGAACAACATGGAAGTAGAGCATCGCATCGTTTAAATACTCCATGCCGGCCTTTTCCACATACCGCATGTAGAAGGAAGCGCCAGTTCCCTGTTCAATACCATTATAAGGGTATCGGGAAGGCGAGTCCACTGCAGACTTTGGTGCCAAGTCCCCGATACAGTGGGTGGGCTTAGTTGCCTTTTACAGTAAAAATGATGTTTTACTGCATTGGGAAGGAGAGACAATTGAAGTTGAGAGTGAGATCACATTGAAGCAGCAGTTATCCTCAGTCTTGGGCTTGAAGTAGACATGTTAATGTCTGGCTTAAATATTATACAGTCTATGGATGTCTTCCCTCCCTCAGCTCTATGAACTGGAAGCCCTAATATAGTCTGTCTCATTTAGATTTGGCAACGCGGAGATGTCAAGGTGCAAGACGTACAGCGATATTCTAACCCCTTCCACGCCTTGAAAATTCGTGAATCACGTTGCTTGTCATCTTGGCCACATTATTCTCATACGCATCCCATCCCAGGCTGCTCATCCAATTGATGCTGCCCACAGAGAACACCGCTCCACCCCCCGCTGTCTCGTAGTATGTCAGATCGCTTCTAACCCGGTCGCAGTTAGACCCCAGTGTGTTTACCATTGGAAACATCGAGTCTTCGTTGAACAGGCCAAAGCTATCATCATGCTGTTCGCTGGTAGCCAGGACAAATGTATGCGCCGGTGACCCAAGCTCATAATCCAAGCGATCAATTTCATCGCCACTGGCACCACCGCCGAACCCATGTTCACCAATCGGGTCTTTCACATTGATACCGTCGAAAATCCACGATAACCGCGGATCGCTGGCATACGCTGTGTTTGCCCTGTATGGTTTCCCTTTCCCCGTTCCAAACGCACACGGGCCGATGCCAAACAAATAGTTAGCAGCCCGTCCGCGACTTCGCCAAAGCCCGCCCTGCATACCACTTATACTATGCATCCGTTCGCCGGCCGGAAAAGTCACAGAGCGACAGCCTTGGTCTCCCTTTCTGAGTTCAAGACGATGTGAACGGGCTGTGTCGATTTCCGCAACCCAGTAGAACCCGTTGCCACCCAAGTACATCAAATTGCCACCTGCCCTCACGAACCCTACAAAGGCATCCAGCGTCTGCAGCGACTGGTATTCTGGGTGGCAGCCTGTAATCACGGTATCAAATCGGGAGAGGACCCCTTGGCCTTGGATATGGAGGCAGTGGTCTGTGACGATGTCGTAGGAAACCCTGAGTTTCTCTAGGAAGCCGACCATAAGCAAATCTGCACTGAATTCCCGAGGGCGGTCCAATGCCCAGTGCACATATCCTGGGCGCACGTTCAAGATTGGTCGAAGGGCAGTGGAATATGCACAGGGAGAACCGTCTATGTGGACGTCGTAGGCCGAGAGACCCAGGTCAGGCCGCTGGTCTAGGCTGTCGACATATTCGTTTCCTCTTGCAACAGGGACTCCGTCTGGGGTTGTCATTGCGGACGACCGAGTCTGGTCAAACATGCGCTCGTTCGCATATGCGAGATAGGTGAACGTGGTCATGACAAGGGCCACGGTTGCCGTTGATTGTGCATTTGGGCGGACGAAGAAGGTCACCATATCTCGCTCCCCCGTGCCTTCAAGACTCTTCACCACAACCGCGTAGGCACCGGACCGGGCCATCCGAGGTATGGTTACAGAGAAGCTGGTCGACCACTGTGCGTCGTCCAGGTCGTCTTCGTGGAAGTGAATCGCCCCGTAACCGTACTTTGCTTTGGTCCAATCTGGTTCAGAGCCGTCCCAATCATGCCCTTTCACTGCTCGGGTTGGTGAATTGACGAGATACCCATGGCGCCTGTTCCCAGATGTATCGACAATGGCGTCGCTTGTCATTTTCTGGGAGAAGTCGTATCGTGCGATCACCGACCCAGAGCTGACGACTGAGGGCGAGTCAAGGCGGCCGTTATAGAAGCACGATGGCCTGGCGCTCAGCTCCTCTGGCGATCGAAACATGGCGGCGCCAAAGAGTAGAGCATTAGAGCCCAGAACAAACGGCGCTCCCAAGGTCTCCGTGACGACTTCTGGGGACGGTGCCTTCTCCACTAGCCGATTCAACTGTTCGATCTTTGAGCTGACGCTGCGGCCAGAAACCTCTAGGCGTACGCGAATCCACCGCCAGCGATTGACAGGAAACTGGCTTTCCAAGGCCTCAATCCTGCTACCGGTACCTAGGAGAATCGCCAACCTCGAGTTTCGCAGGATCAGCGCGAATCCCGTGTGAGAGCTCACGTCGAGGCAGGAAATCAGACTCTGGCAATATTGCTCCGTCCCCAGCAGATACGGCTGGAAATATAGTTCCACTTGAATGCCAGCGTCGGGGTTGTGCGAAACATCCTTCCACGAGGGTATGAGCGCGTAAGACCCTGGGTTGGCTGACTGGTAGTGTCCATTGTCGTGCTCTGCTCTAGGAACTTCTTCGATCTCCTCTTCAACAAACGGCGGGGCATGTGGCCCACTGTGGCCTTGGATAAGACGCACCAGCCGATGGGAATATCGTCTATCAGTAGATGAAAGCTAGTATGGTTAGCCTGTAGTAGAGGAAGCTCGAACGGGCGTAATACTTTGATATCGACTGACTCTCCTGGAGACACTATCCACGGCTGGGCATAGCCGATTATCTGGGAGGGTTGGACGGTGTCTGGCATGGCGATTCGAAATCAAACTACTAAAACAGCAAGACAATTGATAAGCTCAAAATATATGTACGTGCACAGCTAAGAAATTGTATCTGCATCGGATGTGACGGTGGGTTGAGATTAGAACGTCTGCAGACCTCTCCGCAACGCCGACAATGTATGTTACTGCATTAGGAAGGGGAAATTAAGCCTTGGAGACTCTTGGAACGCATTCATCTTCCGGTTGAGTCAATGAAACATCCCCCATTGTTTTACCTACTTGGGCAGGTGGGTTATAACCTGATCCACCATACTTGAGCGAGGAGAGACTAACGGATAGACATCATAACAACGAGATACAGCATATATAAGTCTGTCCGACGGATGGAATGCTTCCTTGGTCTTAGTGGCCATACAATCCCGATGACCTCCTCTGAGATACAAAGGATTGATTCCTTGTCCCGTTTGGAGCAAAGGCCATGGCCGTAGTCATGATTATCTCTTTACAGTTCAAGAACTTTAGCCACCTTTCAAATGACCATTCTATATGCTTTCTCAACCGAACAACAGCTGAGTCGCTCCCTGTTTTGATGTTGAAGGCTTCCTCGTCTTGCTGTCAATGACAGCCCCCCACCACTGCCCCGTTGACCATATTTCATTGAGCAAAACAGGCACCGAGCTGAACATGCCGTATCGACTCTTTTGCTCCCAGAAAAGGCAATAATCGTTTGCAAACTGCCGCGGTTCTTCATCTTGTGCCTCGCTCCCTGCGAGGAAAACAGGGAGCAATAACTGCTTCTGCGCTTGAGATGACTGTCGACAGCACCGAACATGATCAAGAATCTGCCGTGCGGATATTGTGATTTCAAGACGTCGTAGTGGTCGACCACTGGTTCCGAAAAGTCGTTCGATGTACAGTAGAAGCGCGTACCGCCATGCCTCGACACAATGGTACCGGTCGTGCTGTTCGTGAATGAGCTCTTCTGCGTCCACATCGGCCAGGTGTTTATATTTGCTCGTGTTGTCAGGTAGGTGGAAGCTCTCATCGTTCCACTCGGCTATCTCCTTGTGGATCTTCCAAACAGGGTCCTCGTTGAAGGTCAGCCATTCCATGGAAAGAGCGATCTCACGCTGTTCGGCAAGTTGGGTGAGCTTAGAGATCTGAACGAGTAATGCGCCTGGACATCCAGCAAGTTCGTAAAAAGACCAAGGGTCATGTATTTCCCATCCAACGAGGAAATCCACATAGGGTTTCCCCATTGTGGTGCCTTGACGAGATATCAAGGCGATGGTCATGTCCCACCTAACGGTGAATTTAGAATTTGAGCAACAATGCATTCTGGTAGTACAGCTTACCAGGCCAGCATTCCCACTTGGGATCTCACTCGAGAAGTTGTAAGCGAGCTGAGACCACCACAAGCCTCGATCACGGAGTGGGCTCGCGCTAGGTGAGAGTTCCAACTGCCAACAGCGGACAAAGTGCACTGGTTGCGAGAGCTATCTTTAGCTACCACAGTAAGAAACCCCGGTGAGCAGTGGGCCACTCACGTCCAGTGTAAACAGGATCAAGATTGGTTCAAGCACATGAAGACCCCCTTGTGACTCGTGCCTGCTAACAGCAGACTCGAGTATCTGAAAAGCCTGACGGCGGTGCTCATCAGCCTCTGTAGACCAACCACCGGTTAAACGCCGTAGATGCTGGCAGCACAGTGCCAGTACGGAATGATATAGCAAACGAGATCCGTAGGAAGTCTGGCGCTCGCACCGGAAAGGGTTCACCGAGACATCCGAGGTCAAGGGCAATATGCAGAATTCGGAGTCATCTATCAACCGGTTAATACTATTGTTTTTCAATCCTCAGTGGAGCTGTACACATATCCAAGAGCCACGAGTGGTCATTAGAAGACAAGTTAAATGTCCCTGGCGGCTGCTCAATCGCTGCGGGGCTTTCTGCTGCCAAAGATTCATTAAAAAAGTTTTCGGGGATTGATAAAGAGTCAAGAATATTCGAGATCATGGGGTCGTATAGAATAGAATCACCCGGCAACGTTTCGTCTGGTAGACCTGGAGAATCCAACAATCTCAGTCGCAGGACCACGAGCAATCTAGGCGGGTTTACCCACTATAATTCCTCTCCTGATTAAAGGCATTCGCATTCGAATCCTCAGCTGCCAGGACGAGGTCGTTTGGCATCTCCGCTACAGCTTGCGACTCGCTACGCTGCCCAGAGGCCCCGCTTCGGGCAGTGCCTTGTTTAGATGAACTGCGTCTTTTACGCCGTGCTCTTTGCCTTGATCTGGTCGGCACAAACCGAAAATGACGGAGGGTTGCTGGGCTTCGTCCCGCAGCGGCGGATTGGCCGTCACCTTCGTGAGCAGCATTAATACGAACCTGAGAAGCCGACGAGTCTTCTGTCAACATGCGCCGGCTGTCCCAGGAGAGAGGAGTAGCAAAGCCACCACACCTGCGGCCATGATCCAGGCATGTTGAACACCTTGGGCGTTGGCGGTCGCACTGGTGCCCCAGCGAGGCACATGTATGACAGTCCGTGCGGGCAAATCCCAGAGAGTTTGATCTCCGGCCTTTGTTCAGCATTGCGGCATGGCACGTATAAGAGACCTTGGGCATCTACAGACCTCGGGATGGGTTCATGGATGGAGCAGCATACTGCGGCAGGAATATGAAGCAATACGTCCTGCATGACCTGCAAAGACGCACCGCCACCACCTGACTAAGTAAATTACTAAATGAGGAAGGTGGGACTCTCCTTGCAGACTGCCCACTCGGGAACACCAATGAGTGGATCTCTGGCCCACCTTCCTACTCTAGTATATTGAAATCATTACCTAGAAGGTTTGGAACTTTACGCCCTCTGCCATCCCATCCACATGGCTGCATCGAACAATTGGAACTCGGACCTATCACTTGAAAGCACAAGACCATATAGAAAGCCGAGATATGTTATTTAGCCGGCCTCCCCTCCCAATCCCACGCCCGATCCCCAGGAAAGTCCTCCTGGGTTGTAATATCCCAAACCTGAACGTCCTTGCTATCCCAATCCTCAGGCTTAAAGTAAGCGCTCGCAATCTTCTTCTTCGACGGCTTCCCGCTATCCGTCGTCGCTGTGAACATGTCAGAGCGGATAATCCGTAGCAGCGTGGGCAGTTTAAATGCAGGAAGGCCCTTCTCCACGGCTAGCCACCAACGCAGGTTCGCGAGCTTGAGGTCCCCGAGGGAGAATTCCGCCTCGGGCGTTAGCTTTCGTAGGAGTAGGGCTGTGACACGTTGGCCCATTACTGGATCGTCGACGCCTAGCACGAATGGTTGTGAGACGCCGGGATATGAGCGCAGGGGGTCTTCTATGTCGGCTGCGGTGCATTTCCAGCCCATTGAGCGAATGACTGGATGCTTTTTAGTAGCTGGACTGGAAATTGTGTTTAAACGGTCTTACTATCTTGACTTGCGCGGCCGAGTACGTATATCTTCCCGCCTGGCCCGATCTTGCCCATGTCGCCTGTTTTGTAGAATCCATCCGCATCGAGAGCCCTGGAATTAACGCTTGGATCGCCGGATATGTAGCTACACCCTTATATTAGCCGTCCGTCTAATTACCTTGGTCGGGGTAAGAAAGGATTAACAGACCGTTTCATCAGGTTCGGTCCCTTGACACATATCTCGTCGTCCTCGCCGATCTTAACGGTCAGGTCTGGGTTATGCGAGCCGCAGTCATCCTGTGAAGATCCATTCGATCAGTATAAATATCTATCATGTTGTAAAGCTCAATCGCACTCACCCCAGGCTTTGTCGCCCTCCAATCTGTCATCGCAACCGGCCCAGCTACCTCCGTCATCCCATACAAATTGGTCAACTCCCTTCGCGGCATAAGCTCTCTCCAAACCTCCTTTACACTCTCCGAAATCCGTATTCCGCCCGTTATAACAAGTCTGGCATTATTTACCGCTTTCAGCGCTTTCTCACGCTCCCCGGGGTCCTCAATCGCATCGAACCTCTCCCGGAAGGACGGAATAAGCGCCGGAGGGAGCGAGAAACAAGTGATGTCGCCGCCATTTCGCATCCGCTGCCAGAACCAATTTGGGCCAAGCACGCTGTTGGCGAACTCGATTCTCATGCCGGTGTATGCCGCGACAAGCACGAAGTCGAGCCCGCCTTTCCAATGCGTGGGCATGCGGTGCAGCCATTTGTCCGTGTGTGAGAAGGAGGCGGTTTTCTGATACCTTTGCGTGCCGATTAGGGCGCTGCCGCAGCTCATCAGGACGCCCTTGGATGGGCCGGTTGTGCCGGAGGTGTAGATGAGGTAGATGCCGCGGTCTGGACTGTAGGGGAATTCGGATTTGGGGGTGAGTTCGAACTGGATGTTTGGGGGCGAACGCCGGTAGGATGGGGTGAAGGGGACGCAGGAGAGCGAGAGGGAAGAAGCAATTTCCTGGGCGTGTTGGGACGCCAGCTCGCTGCTGGTGATTAGGGTGGCCTTGCATGTTCCCATAAAGTAGCGGGCTTCATCAATGTGCACTTGCGATCCTGAATAAATGTAAGCATTGATCTATTGTTGATGCGAAGGAGAAAATTCAACATACTCATTGGGACCACAATAGCGCCCAGACTGTATATGGCAAACAATGTAACCATATAGTCGAATCCGGCCCCTGCGATAAGCGCAATAAAGACCTCTTCGCTGGGATTCTGGAGCTTCCTCAGGGTGGCCGCACTCAGCTGGCTCTTTAGCCGGCTTTGGTACGATAAAACCTCATACAGAAACTCGGTGTACGTCGCCTCTTTTCCAGTCTCGTGATCAGTGATGAAAATGCCATTGGGATCCCGCTGCCAGTGCTCGTAGAGCTGGCGGAGCCATGGTTGGTCCGGAATTTGAATGATTGTGCGTGTCATGATGGTCGAGTGTGGTGTTACTGGGCAATCCTTTTGGTGAACGAGGGCCCGGACCGGCGTCCCTGCGGGAAATTGACATATATTATAACTCGGGTCAAATAGGCATTACGTAGCCCCCTAGCCCTACGGAGTACGGTGTAGGCATTCTCGGTTCCAGCCCTCTGGAACAGGCCAAGATGGATTGGGCCCTGGTCCACAGGAGCGATGTGCAGACGCAAGGGCCGAACATCTTCGCTGATGATCACCTTGAAGCTCCTGAAGGATATACGATCGCCAGTAGATCCGTAGATCAGCTATTCCAAGAAAGGCGCCAAGGGGTTACGTACTGCAAGTGCGAGAGGAACCATTTTATTGAGGTGGACCTGTCCGAGGTCGGGATTTATACTTCATTTGTTGGCATCTCGCGTCAATCAAATCTCACATGAGCAAGACCGGCTGATAGCAATGACTCTCGCACGGCCGAATGGAATGGTGGAACTAAAAGGCCAAGCCTGTGCTCTCATTATACGAGAGGTCGAGATCGCAATCCTCTCTGGAAGTCCAATGGCGGTCGCCTACAGAGTATTGGTTCAAGTCTACTTAGTTGCTGTTCTGTCGCAACCACCATCTCCTCGCCCAGTAAAACACCAGTCCTAACCCCCAAACCGCTATGAGCACGGCCGCCTGGAATGGTGCAAAAACTGCTCCTCGAGCAACAACAAACCCGCTAACAATAGTAAACACCCCTGGGATGAGGATGACCGGCTTGTACGGGCGATGGAGCTTTGGTTCGCGGATCCTCAAGACGATCGCTCCGACCATCGTCAGGAAAAAGAAGGTATACTCTCCCAGGCCATTGAAGGTCACCAAAGCCCGGAAGTTGCCGAAGATAATATATAGCGACGAGCACAGGGTGGAAAAAATGAGTGCGTTGAGTGGAGCATCGGACTCGGTCGTGGAAACATCGTCAGACTCGGTATCTGATCGGGATTCAGATCGGAGCCCGACATATCCCACTTGGCCGAGGAACCAAGGCAGCCAGTTCTTGTTCGATGCGGCAACGATCATACGGCTCCCCACGAAGGCAGTTCCGAGTAACGAGCCGGCAACAACGAGGTAGATCAAGGCGGCAGCCACGAGTCCAACAACAGGGCCCAGGAGATGGTTGAACGCAGCCTATATGGTTAGCCACGGTACTGCTGTCCCGTTCAACGCAGAGGACCTACAACAGCCACGCTATCAGTCGTGGAAACGACGTCCCACGGGAGCAGGACGTAATAGGCGGTGTTCACCGCGATAAACCCAGAGACAATGATTGGGATGGCTGTATTGATAGCCAGAGGGAGCTGACGCGCGGGCGCAGACAGTTCAGCTGTGATGTAGATAGCCTAGAGTTCTATTAGTGAAGGGTCTTAATATCTCGCCCGACGAGCATACCTTATCCCATCCCGAGTACGCCCAGAGAGCACCATACAGAGCAGCCGAGTAATGACCTAGCATCTCCCAGCCAGGCAGCTTGCTCCAATCGATCTTCGACCCGTCCGGTCCAATGCTCGTCCGGTAGCCGAACCAGGATTTGGTCCACCAGTCTTGCGGTAGCTCATCTGTACCTGGGGTCGCAAGGTGGTAGAAAACGACGGCAAGTCCAGCCACGACGGTCGCGACGATTGCGGTGAACTTGGAAGTGACGAAGAACCGGTTCAAACGGTTGGTTGTCTTGGTACTAATCCCGTTGGCCATACTGAAGATGGTAAGGACTAATATTGATAGGAACTTGTGTAAAGTTCCCTGGGTTCTGTTGTTTTCTCCGATGGCGGAGAAGACGCTCTCCACGAAGACGATGCTCATGATCGCCAGCGAGGCGGGGATGACAGCGACAACCCAGGTCCACGCCGCCAGGAATCCAAAAACATCGCCAAATATATACTGAAGGTACGGCTGTACGCCTCCTGCAGTGGGTGAGTTTTATTTAACTTAAGAAAGTTTGGGCGCGTACCTTCGCCTGGAATGGCGGTGCCGAGCTCGGCCATCGTGGCTGCTCCTGTCCATGCCAGGATTCCCCCCACCAGCCAGACAATCAATGCAAATCCAGGCGATGGCACATTTGTATCAATCGAGCCGGGGGAGGTGAAAATGCCGCTTCCGATGACAATGCTGATGATGATGCTGAAAGCCTCGGCGGTTCCAAGATTCCGCTTGAACGAGGTCCGTGGTTCAGCGACCGGGGGCGCTTCCTCGACCGCGCCATACTCTGGCTGTTGTTGCTCTCCCAGGAGAGGCGCTGTATCGCCGTGATTTTCAGTCATGATGAAACCCAAGTTGATGGCTGAATTGGAGTGGAAGAGGAAGATGGAGACGGCGGATTTATCGCCGGCACAAAACGGCGGTCTCCACATCGCGTAATTCCGCGCCGAATGGCGAGATTGCATTACGCTCGGTAAGTACACCTTGAATATACGATCTATCTATCTAGATGTTCAAATGTCTGTCTTCCTCGGCACAGGCCACTCCTCCAAGAACGTCGTCAACCCCCGGCTCATCGAACAAGCCATGACAGTCCCATGGTCCTCGCCTGCATACTCATGAAAGCTCATCGTATGTAGCCTCGCGCACCCCTTGAGCAGACCCATCAACTCTAGCACATTATTCCTCATATTCAGTGTCTCCGCAACGCGCTTCCTATCCTGCCACTTGTCGTCCGCTTCATCATTCCTCCGCCGCGGATCCTGCTCCAGCCCACCCAGATACATCATCAGCGTCGGCAGCTTCTTCTCCCCAGTAACCCCCTTGACCTTCCCAATAAAGCTCCTCGCCTCATCCAGAATACACTTCTCATTCCACCAAATCGACGGGCTACTCGCAATATACGCATCAAACATATCCGGACGCGTGAAGAGCGCATGCAGGGCAAACAGCCCTCCAAATGAGTGCCCGTACAGCGCCTCCCTCGATATACTGACTTTCGGAAACCGCTCCTTCACAGCTGGACGTACCGAATCACGTATGAAATCAAGGAAGATATCCGCGCCCCCGCACCCTTCCACCGGCTTATCAGGCGTCGGGACAGTCAGGTCGAAGCTCCGCCGGGTAAGATGGAATACCTTCCCTGTGCCTGCGAGTGGGTATCCAATAGCGACGATGATGCCTCCGCCTGCATAGTGTGGATCTACGGAGCGGCGCCAGAGGGCTTCTGTCGCTGTTAGGAAGAGGGCGTTTCCATCGACGATGTATCTAGTTTGTTGTTAGTATTTCGTCGCAAGTAGATGGAGATGAGCAGTGTTTACGTGATTGGGAGGTGAGTACGGTCAGTGTCTGGTTCGCGCTGGTTCCAGTGCAACGGCCACGATATTTGGATCAGGTACTGCTCGCCACGGGCGTTGTTGAGGTAGAACTGTTCCGAGTTCGGGAGGCTAATGCCAGTCGGCTTGTCGGTTTGGGTCATGCTAAGGGCTTAGTATGGGCATTTGATTGTGTCTAATCGGCATTGGCAGCGAAGAGTGAGCAGCAGGGAATGCGAGAAAGTAAATGCAGAGTGAGAATTGAGGATGAGCTGAACACCCCGAGTTGTTTTCATCTAATCAGATCCAGCTTAGTCCCGCCGGAGTCGGACTCCTTATCTGATCCGCCGTTACTAGTGGTATTTCAGTACTGACGGTATTCGTGTATGAATACGGCATTGGATACTGAACTAATTCTTCCTGAATTAGGTGGCATTGACGAGAGTAGGCTGGCTGAGTGTTGCCTGGGTCAGATTGAGAGAATATGGTTATATCTTGGTACTGTTTAAACTATGTCTCATTGATGATAGATTGAATGGTTTGTAATCTCTAAGTCTCTGCCTATATATATCTGACCCTATTCCTTGCAACAAAGAAATCAGACCTATAATGTGTATGAAAAGTATATTATGCGCAGGCAAATTCAAATCACCAGACACTGTTGGAGATAATAATTTAGTTACATGAATCGTGCTGGTCTGACACCTTTATGTCACAAAGTCACGCAAGACTTGCGAGCAGACTCCAACGAGGGGTAAATAAACCAAGCTGGCCCATCCTCTTTAAACCGAGTCACAACCACGGCAAAATCCAAAACATCAAGACTCTACGGTTAAAATAGCGATGGATGCCAAAGGCGAATACACTATAGGAGTTTCCAGGATCTTCGAGTCCTCTCCACGCTCGCGACGACGCGCCCTCCGACGTTGGAGACTGCCAGTCGTGACGGCGATATGCATTGCAGGACTGTTCGTCTACAGCCCCAGCGAGATCTCGTTCCACCCAAATGCAGTTTCTCAGAATGATTTCTACGAAGGACTGCAACGGTGTCACGAAGCTGCAGCTCCGCTACCCCAGCGAGACGCCCCAACCAGCGACAGACAAAACCCCCGCTGGAATGCACTCTCGGGGCAAAAGACTCCCATTATAATCCAAAACGCGACCCTTTTCGACGGAGAGTCCATCCTTCCCGACTTCGTCGACATAATATTCGACACCGGCGTGATCCGCTCCATCATCCCTGCTGGCTCAAACGATTCCTCTTTTCCGCACAACGCAGAGGTCATCAACATCCACGGGAAATACGTAACCCCAGGGCTGGTCGACATGCACTCGCATCATCTGGAGTCACCGTTCCCAGCCTTATCCGGAACAGCAGATATAAATGAGCGCCCGCTGCTAGGCCCCATCACGCCGTTCGTGCGCGCCCTGGATGGATTCACGGCTTCTGATCCGGCGATTCGGATTATTGCCTCTGGCGGCGTTACATCGTCGCTTGCTCTACCGGGCTCGGCGAATATCGTCGGTGGTGAGGCGTACCCGGTTAAGAACCTGCCCTTCCCTGGTGCGAATGGGGAGCCGGTTAGTGAGGAACTGTTACTGGAGCATGGGATTCCGGAGGCGCAGAGGCAGCGGTATCTGAAGATGGCTTGTGGGGAGAACCCGAGGAGGATTTATGGATATACGAGGCTCGGACTTGCGTGGCTTCTGAGGAAGGAGCTTGCGAGGGCGAGAGATATACAACAGGATCAAGATGCATGGTGTCGAGCAGCGGTTGAGGTTGAGAAAAGCTACAGGTATACGCGGACGAGGGAGATATCAAAGTTCCTTGCGAGGGAAGGTGGCTGGCCGCATTCATTCGAACTCGAAACTTTTCTGGCGCTTCTGAGGGGTGAACTTAATGTCAACGTTCATTGTTATACCCCCGAAGACCTGGAGCGGATACTGTCAGTTCTGCATGAGTTTGGCATACATATCAAGGGTTTTCACCACGCGTTGGAAGCGTGGCAGGTGCCTGAGCTACTGAAACAGTGGGAACCGTACGTTCATGCTTTTGACTAACGACTAAATGATCAATTGATAACCAGTGTGCAGGAATGTTACGATTGCAACATTTGCCGAACACGCATTCTACAAAGCTGAGGCGTTCGGAGCAAATCTACGGGGACCGAAGATCTTGAACGACCATGGCCTCCAAGTTGCTTTGAAATCGGTACGACCCGTCGACTATGAAGTTTACTGTATCCCTTCACTAAGACCCTTTAGGATCATGGCTCTGAGGAATATAATGCCAAATACCTTCTGTGCGTTACGAATAAGGCCCCCGCTTCCATCGGAATCACGATTTATTAATATTCAACAGTGACCAAGCTTCTATTGCCCATTCATATGGCCTGCCTGCCGATAAAGCCCTCCAGTCTGTAACATCCGTCCCGGCTCGTTCTATACAGCAAAACCACCGCATTGGCTACGTTCGCCCGGGCTATGACGCCGACATTGTCCTCTGGGATGACCATCCACTTGAAGTAGGTGCGAACCCCGTTGAGGTTTATATCGATGGTCGTCCTCTGTTGGAGAATAAAGATATCACCGGTCAAACTTCTCCCGCGAAGTCAGAAGTTGCAAATACTAGGGAAAATGCACCAGCAACGCGTCCGTATATTGAGACCGAGGAGAGGAACGATGTCTGCACACGTATGCAAGACTCCCACGGGCCGGTCCTTTTCACGGGTATCACAAAGTCATTAATTGGCATCCCGAGCTTGGACGGGCAGGAAACCGACAACCTCGTCCTCGTAGTTGAAAACAAGCAAATCTCCTGCCTGGGCACAAAATCAACATGTCTGAGCAAGTTTCAAACATCAGGAAACTTCACAGAAATCCCTCTCAAGAACGGCCACATAACCCCAGGACTCATAGCCTTCGGAAACAATCTCGGTATCCAAGAGATCTCACCGGAGCCTTCTACAGGGGACGGTTCAGCCGGGTCTAGCGGGGACTTGCTCGACGAAACGAAGAGCGTCCACTTTGCTAAATACAGCGTCCATTTGCACGGCCGGGCTTTTGATAGAGCGCGGATTGGGGGTGTAACGAAAGCTGTCTCGCCGCCGCATGGGAGTGGTGTTGTTCGGGGAGTTAGTGTTGGTATACGCACTGGTGCGGAAGCGTCTATTTTGGATGGAGCTATTTGGAGCGACGATGTTGCGCTTCATCTTGCGGTTGGGCAGGCTGCTAAGGGTGAAGAGCCTGCCACTATAGTGTCATTGGAGTCCCTTGGCTAACGCGGTGTATAGATAATGATGCGCCGACTGTTGGTTCTGGGATCGAGTATGTGCGCCGGATATTGGAGCAGGGTCAGAAGGAAGATGCCACGAGCAGCGGTGTATATGTACAGGCTGCGAATGGCTCTCTTCCGCTCGTGGTACAGGCATATAACCAGGTAATTGAAGCATCTTTTATATGGAGATGTTGACGCACTACTAACTATCTGTATAGGATGATATTGCGCAGCTCATTCTGATCAAGCGGGATTTCCCCACGGTTAATCTCATAATATACGGCGGTCATGGTGCTGCATTGGTAAGTATCCTTTATATCTATTTCATATATTTCAGCCTGTTCATATGTTTAGGTTGCGAAACCGCTCGCAGAAGCAGGCATTCCGGTCATCCTGACCGGTAATCGTGGCGCACCAGATACCTGGGAAAAGAAGGACACCCTCCCTGGCCCACCTCTGAGTGACAGTCCTGCCAAGATCTTAATTGAAGCTGGAGTACACATCGGTTTAGCAGTCAAGGACGACTCCAAGATTCACGGTTTGGCACGAGAGGCTCGATGGGCGGGCAAATATGCTGGGCTCTCGGATAAAGAAGCGATCGCGCTTGTATCGACAAATATTGAAAGGATTCTGGGGCTCCATTCTGGTGCTGAACCTGGGAATAGTGGAAATAACCATGAATTTGTGATCTGGGAAGGTGATCCATTGCGAGGCGAGGGTTCGGTGGTGGCGGCTGTTCAGGAAGATGGGCTGATTGCTGATTGCTGGCCAGACGTTGGATCGGAATAATCTGAGTGACTATAGTGACGCAGAGAGACTATTTACAAACATTAGAAAAAGTCATAGTAAGCACCCTTATCGAGTTCCAAGGGAGTCTGCTCCGGCCACAATTTCAGCAACGCAGCCTTCACGGCTTCAACCTGCGTCTCATCCACCACGTAATCAGCGTCGTAGAGTATCTCCACCTGTTCTGTGACCCAGAGTCTGCATCCTGCCCCATTGCAATCGAACTCGTATTTCTGGCGATCATTATCTATTAGAACGTTCATAATATCGTCGACTGTGACCTCTGCATCCATATCCGCCGGGACGTCGAGATTGAATGTCGCTTCAACGTCATCAGGTACCAAGTAATCGAGCTCGGAAAAAATCAGGTACCCCTTGGACCCGCCTGGAAGGATGTCACTGGGGACTGATTTACTGGGCAGACAGTTGAGTTGGATAGAGGTGGTGGGAGAGACGACGAAGTAGAGACACCAGTGGTTTGTGCTGGCATCCTGGCGATGCGGTGCAGCTATAATGCGCTGGATTGGGAGAGAGAGAATGTGCTCCTCGCGATCTTCAGGGACAAAATGGATCGGTTTGAATTCAGCCATGGTTTGGGTGAGTTGAGGAGAGAAAGGGTGAGAAGAGAAAGAGAGGTCTACTTATAGTTAGTCCCACTCGTTTATCTCAGCCGATGCACTGCAGTGATTGGATGCGAATGAATTGCAAACGGAGCAATTAAAAACACCCAATAGTGAGCCAGTATTATTTCTTGGTCTGTCCACTCGTGTTTGACCCGGCGCATACATGGCAAGTTTCCCGGACTCTTTCATGAACACGGGGCATAATTTGGAAAAGGAAAGACTGATGAACTTTTCATCTCGTTGAAACGCACCCATTCATGTGTCATTCTCGGTACAATCTCTGTGAGATGGTGGGGGTTCTTGCGTCTTGTTAATTTCTTGAAACGACCCTCCGCCTATCCCAACCAACCATGAGTCCGTTCATTGCAACTGAATTGATGAAAATCTATTCAAATTTCTCTATCAGGCAGGCCAAGGCTGATCACCCTTCGAATACGAGGAGATCGCCAACTACCGGATTCACGTGGTGCTGGATACGAGGTCCCCTTTTCGCACTCCAGCCTCTCGACGATATAATGAGGCTGAATAGGATAGTTGGCTATTGTCGAAGGCATACTATCAGACATCTGTGTGATCATGGATCCATTATCAATTGCAACGACGTCGTGGAATCTCAGAACACTATGCTACGAGGTATGTCCCACCACGCCTCTACCACAGCAGACCTAACGCTACCAGCTTATCTCGTTCACGGACAGTATAGTCCAAGACAAAGTCCCAGACTCAGACATGACCATAGTAGGTCTCGGGCAAACTCTCAGAGAGGCTCTTCCCGTCCTCGACGAGATCAATAATACATGGAGATCCCAATCAGCGGCCCTGATGATGCACCCGTCTGCCAGTTTCGGGATGTGGGTTGCAGTTCAGAGCTCGCTAGAACGGGCCAATATCACTTTTCAGGTGCTTAAGATGAAGGTTGAGCCTGTTGTGAATAGTGGGAAGAAGCGCAGACTATTCAAGGTCCATGCTAAAGCGTGGACGCTGGGACTGCATGTTAAGTCCATAGCGACGTTTCGCGGTTGTCTTGGGTCTCATACGACTGCTTTGAAAGTGGGAATGCATATGATGAGGATGTATGAATTCCTTCCTTTCTATTCTATTTAGTCTCTCTAAATCATGATTGTCCAGGTGCATGACTCTGCAAGGCGGATCTCCATACGATGTTAAGCAGGCGTCTCTCGCAGTCCTTGATATTGAGATCAAGTACTTGGAGGAAGCAACGGAAAAGACCAGGAAAATTTCCTTTGTTACCACTGAAGAAGACATCGAGAAGAATGCCATGCTCGTCTCCTTCGAAGGCCTGGCAAGGTCCGCAAAGGCATTCTACTCTTTCATGGCCTCTACCCCCATACCAGGCTCTACCACGCAGGTGCAGGCGCAACAAGAAGAAGACAGCCACGAGGCCATGCCCCCTCCATCATACGCACAGGCTATGCACTCGGACTCCGAAGCAGACTCCGACGATGACTATCCCGATCCCTCTCCATACAACGTCGCTGCCCGCACCGGCAATTTCGACGAGATCAAAAGACTCGTCTCGATCGGTGCTGATATCCTCGCTACCGGTGAATACGGCCAGTCGCCTGCCGCTTCGGCAGCTAACACCGGAAATACTGATATTCTGAAGTATCTGATCGATCACGGCGGAGACTATACATCTGGCAATTCAACCGGCTTTACCCCCCTAAATGCAGCTGCCAACTTCGACCAGCCGGAGGCTGTGCGTATGTTACTCCAGCACGGGGCAGATCCAAACGAGCCGTCAGAAGACGGGCAAACTCCTCTCTACTGTGCGGCGAGGTCCGGATATCTCGAAGTTGTCAAGATTCTCGTTGATCATGGCGTTGACACATCCGCGGCTCCTGATGATCACAAAGCAACTCCCCTCCAGATGGCTGCGTGGTGGAATCATGTGGATATTGTGAAGTATTTATACAAAGAGGGCTCGGCAGAGGTCAATACTGCTAACGCTAGTGGTTGGACACCACTTATATCTGCTTCTAGCGAGGGCTATTCCGAGGTGGTGAAGATTCTGCTGGAATACGGTGCTGATATCAACGCTCCCACGGATTTCGGGGTAACCGCCCTATACTACGCTGCTATAAACGGCCATACAGAGACGGTAAAGCTCCTTCTTGAACACGATCCAGAGCTTAACCCGACTTCGACTGAGAATAAATTCACTCCGCTCAGTTCCGCCGTTGATAATGGCCACCTTGAAATCGTCAAGGCGCTTCTTGAAAAGGGCGCAGACCCCACGATCCGAACAAAGTCTGGACACACACCCTTAAACTCCGCTGCTGCCGAGGGTTTCGTGGATATTGTCATGGCTCTGCTCAAGCACGGCGTGGATAGGACGACCCAAGACAACACCGGTCAAACACCGCTATATACAGCAGCAGTGGAGGGGCACACTGCGGTTGTGGAATTGCTCCTTGAGGCGAGAGTCGATCCCAACACGCAGAATGAGAACAAATGGACCCCATTGCATGCAGCAGCCAGGAACGGGCATCTCGAAGCAGTGAAGCATCTTCTCGCCTGTGGAGCGAGTATAACCTCGCGCAACTCTGCTGGGCGGACGCCGCTGACCTCAGCCTCTGAGTTCGGTCATCTCGAGATAGTCAAGCTGTTACTGAGACGAGGCTCCCAGATCAGTCTTCGCACCGATGATGGGTGGTGTGCCTTAACTTTGGCCGCCTCAAACGGACATACTGCGGTTATCGAGCTTCTGCTGCAAGATGGCGCAGACATCGAAACCCGAAACCAGGATGGATGGGGATGGACAGCACTAGGAGTCGCTACAAGACAGGGATATCCAGACACAGTCAAGGCTCTAATCCGCCGCGGCGCAAACGTCAAGGCTGTGAACGACAAGGGGTGGACCGCACTCCACGGTGCGGCGGAAAAGAATCAGCTCCAGATAGCCACGGCGCTGCTGGAGAACGGGGCTGAGATTTCAGCCAGGACAAACGCCCAGTGGACTCCGCTGGCTGTAGCAGCCAACCACGGCAATACCAGCATGGTGCAGTTCCTGCTTTCGTGGGGGGCTGACCACAGGATGGCGCCGGATGGTGGCTGGATGCCCTTGCATTTCGCCAGCGATGAGAACCGTGTGGAGATGGCTCAGGGGCTGCTGCGAGCTGGGGCAGATGTGAAGGCTAAGAATAAAGACGGACGCACTCCGCTTGACCTTGCGAGGTTGAAGGGCCATAGAGACATGGAGCAGCTTCTCATGCAGCAGGGGATGCAGCGGTTGAGGATTCATTCTTAGCAATGCTGGTTCGTCGACACACGTAAGCATAAGCTGACAGTTGTCAGCTATGGAGATCTCGAGTGACCTGTTCTCATTATACAATTGTATTGATTCTGTTTGCTGTTGGTTGCCAGTACTTGTATCTTGATAGGCTTCTCCGGCAGTATCTGTCTTTTGGTGGTAGGCTAAGCTGGTAGACTCAGCGAGCAACTGCTAATCAAAATGAATAACACAGCGCTGCAAAGTCTGCGCTTACGGCTGATAAGCCCTTGCATGCCTAGGCACATTCCTCAAGGCTGTTGTCTCCCAATGCCGAAGCCCGACAGAATCCCAGGCCGCGGTTAACTGCTTAACATGCCGGGTTATAGCCACATAGCATTATTATAGCAGTACTATAGCAGTACTATAGCATTCTTTACAATTATGGAATAGTGCAGATTCTGTAACAGCCAATTTCTGGGGCATGTTCGTATTCGACATGTTTCAGGGCTGTTGGCCTCAATGCAGATCATGCAGTTTGAAATGAACTGTTTCCTCCAGTCTTCACTAGGAACGATCAGCAGTCTTACTGCAGGTCTCACTCCCACGGCCCTGCTGTCGCAGCTTGTCGCAGACTGGTTCCGATTTAATACTCATCATGCGCTGCTGGTGTTGAATTGAAACGGTGAGATCGAAGGATCGCCCTGTCGCCAACCGATTCACTTTCTCGTCCGCCTGTTCTTGGCTGTGGAATCTGACTTGTCTTATTTGCCATTGTCAGGACCAAGGCCCTGAAATCGGTATTCCTATTGAGACCTCGTGTCCATTCTTGCGACGGTGAATAGCCCTGTCACGGCCCTCCCGACACCGGCGCTGCACAGAATCCTCGTATACAAAGAGCAATTTCAGCTGCTCATTCCATCGCCAACCATGTTCAGGCGGCCAAACCGTCTTGGCAATTACGACTGATGTCCAGGCTTTCCCCGTTCAGATTCGGAGTCCTCGTTCTGGATCCCGGCGCCGCTTCATATCCCTCCATGCACCTCGTAAACACCCAGACTGCCTCTCACATATTGCGCCAAAATCCGGGGAAATGAAGAGCTTTAGTAAGGGACTCTTCACGAATAGCCAAGACCACTCGTATCCACTGCAGCCCCGTGTCTGGCTTGGCCCGTCAGCATATTCACCTATTCCGGCCAGCCTCTTCCCTCTGTAATTTAACTGGTGGAGAGGATCCTGGTCAACAAAGGAAGTTCCAATAAGGCCACTCACCAAGTCAATCAGCCATCCAGTCCCTGACACCATAGCCGGAATGGGAACGGGGTGGAGCGGGATGCCTGATCCTCGGTATCAGAGTCAGATTCCGCGGGTGGTGGACCAGGCAGTGCAGCGAAGTGGATGGCTGCATCCTGCAAGTGAATAGACTCGTGGACAAGAATAGAGCAGTGAATTGAGGAATGCACGGTCTCTTCAGCTGCTGAGATTTCAGTTTTCTTTATGAACTTTTCCTCCTGGTGGGGCGCACACGCTTCGTATATAAACAGGCTGTCCACACTTCCTCTTTGTTTATCGTTCATTGCAAGATAAAGACTTCTGAATCCTGTTACTGCATCCTCATACCAAATCAACATGGTTCGCCTTTCGATTCTCGCACTCGCTACTTCTCTGGCAATGGCCTTTGCCTTGCCTCAGGATTTCTGCACGACTGTCTGTCGTCCCCAGAAGCCTGACTGCCCTGAAGGCGAGGTACGTTGCGCTCCCTTCTGTTCTGTCTCTTTCTGCTGTATCATGCTAATCAGGTATACAGGTTGCCAGTGGCAATGAGGTACGTCCCACACACATGAAACCACCACAAACACACGAATAACAATTGTTTCAGAACTGCTGGGGATGCTGCAAGCCCATCGTAGCCAGATCCGACGTCTGCACCCTCGAATGTCGTCCCCAGAAGCCTGAATGTCCTGAAGGCGAGGTATGTTGCGCCCTCTCTTCTATACAACTCCCCGCTGACGATCATCTCCTACATACAGGCACCTACCGGTAACGAGGTACGAACTACGAACACATCCAAATAAATCAAACCCACACAAGCAGCTTAATTAACATCCGTTTCAGAACTGCTGGGGCTGCTGCCAGCCAATCCAGAACGCCCGCGTCCCCGCCAACGAGACAGACGTCTGCATCGACGTCTGCCGCCCCGAAAAGCCTGAATGTCCCACCGGCGAAGCTCCCACCGGCAACGAAGGTTGCTGGGGCTGCTGCGAGCCTATTCCCAAGACTACACGTCCCTGCACTCTGGACTGCAAGCTCGAGAAGCCCGAGTGTCCCGCTGGAGAGGCCCCTACCGGCGGCGAGGTATGTGACACATAACACCCCTTTACCTCATTCCTTCTTTCGTTCTGTGCCTAAACAATGACTAGGGCTGCTGGGGATGCTGCCAACCCATTGAGAACAACGCACGGGCCAACGACACAACCGTCTGCACCGATGTTTGCCGTCCAGAGAAGCCTGAATGTCCTACCGGCGAAGCTCCCACTGGTCAAGAAGGCTGCTGGGGATGCTGCGAGCCTGTTGTCGAGGAGAAGCGTCCCTGTACCCTGCAGTGCAGACTCGAGAAGCCTGAGTGTCCTGCCGGCGAGGCTCCCACTGGTGGCGAGGTATGTCATCTTTGGTATATGAAAGTGGAAAGGGCGAGACTAATCACTGAATATAGGGCTGCTGGGGCTGCTGCCAACCTATCGAGGAGGAGCAGAGCAACAATGATGACGAGGGCAAGCCGTGCCTTGCTGTTTGCCAGCCTGAAAAGCCGGAATGTCCTACGGGAGAGGCGCCCACTGGTGAGGAGGGATGCTGGGGATGCTGCCAGCCTACTGCGTGAGGTTGGTTCTGGGTGAGAGATGATGAATAGATGAAGATGATGATGATACTTTGGGTGAAAATTACCTTCGATTCCTCTTGAAGAGTGCATAGGCATGTTCAGGAAATTCAGTGTTCTTTACTTTTCGATATCGCAATCGATACTGTATCTGCTGGTAGATATGGCATTGGTATTAAATTCCGGTTATGAGAATTACTATGATTAGTTACTACTGCGTGTACGTGGTGCAGCATATTAAATGACGGGCAATCCTCTGATACAAAGCCAGAATATCAATTGCTCCTGTCTGGATCCCAGCTGAATTCAGGTCTGGCCATAAACTCCTGACCCCGGGCAAGGACGCGACTGTTCTCCTCGCCCAGCCACTGCGGCTCCAGCGCCTTGTGTTCATCCTCAATCTCGTACCCCTCGCCGCCTGAAACATAGATCATTTTGCCGGAAAAGGGCAGCTTTGCACCGGTGTGTGTAGCCCCGTTGGCACCTCTGTTCGCTGTGGCGCAGATCACAATCTGGCGCGCGACGTCTTCGGACTCGTTCACAGGGAAGCCATTCTCGATCCATCCTTTTTGCATTCCAACAATCATCCGTGTTCCTGCAACTCGTTAGCGGTCAACCCATTCCTAGAGAGTGAACAGACATACTCGTCACCCATGGACAGACAACATTAACACGGATGCCCTCCTTCTGAGCCTGCAAATGCAGCCCGCGCATAATGCCCACAACACCATGTTTGCTCGTCGTATAAGGAACGAGATCCTGCGTCTCCTTGAACCCAATAATACTGCTCATGAGCACAATATCTCCACCATCCTTATTCTGGCGCAGATAGTGCATCGCAATCCGGGCCGTAAACAGCGATCCGATCGTGTTGACGTTGATTTCTAGCATCGACGGCTCCTCGTTGATATCGGCGTCCGGGTCAAAAATGGACTTTGGGTTCGCCACGCCTGCGACGGCAGCCACGATGTCGATGCGACCGTACAGGGAGTGGGCGGTGCGGAACAGGTTCAGTTGCGAGGCGTAGGAGGTTGTGTCGCTAGGGACGAAGTGGATGTGTTCTTGGCCGAGGGAGGAGAGGACTTCTTGGGCGGCTTCGTCCGCGATGTCACCGAAAACGACCTTCGCGCCATTCTCTAGCAGGGCCGTACGTTAGTTGTGTTCCATCTGGCAGAGTCGTGACGGCAACTTACGGTGGAAGAGAGTCACGGCCGAGCGACCGATTCCCGTCGCGCCTCCGGTGATAACGACGACTTTGTCGTTCAGAGACGAAAGGAGAGCCTGGTCAAGGACGAGATGGGCCATGGTTGTTGCTGTTAGAGAGAACAGGAGGAGAAGAGATCGATAGCCTCGCAGGAAGAAGGTCGAGAGCGAGAGGGGGAGAGGCCCGAGGGAGAGGGGCAGTTAAATTAGCAACGGCGCGGGCGCATGGACGGTGATGAGCGGACGGCGATAATAATCAGCCAAGGCGTTAGCGAAATGAAGCATCAAGCAATCAGTCCATCCCAGAGCAGCCGCATCTCGCAGTCCGCTGTCGCTGTCTCGCTCTTTTCCAGCCGCGACTCTGTACAGCCCTGCATGTCGTACGGGAAACACCTGTTCGTGAGCTTATGCCTCCTGCGAACCATCGACCGTCGCCAACAGGTGGAGGCATCAGATTAATAAACACAGAGCATGAGCTAGCCGTCTCCGACTCGCATCTCCAACTGATTCGTGAACCAGGCCCACCGTCTGATTCTCGCGGTCTCGCCAGTCGTCAGTTCTGCCAGTGTCCCACCAAGCGTTGCGGCAGAGACCGGGGTCCACACAAGCTGCATTGTGCCGCGTTGCCGGGAGGGTCTCGTTACTCGCGAGTCGCGTCCGGGTGTTTGCTGTTAATCAAAGCGAGTGATTCGAGGTCGAAGACGTGAAAAGAGATGATGGTCTCCATGTTGATTCCGAGTGAGACTGAGACTGTTGAGACGGTGAAGTTTTCGGTCTGGCAGAATAAAAGTCACCAAGCAAACCAAAACAAGCGCAATGGCTTTCGTTTGGGAAGGAAACTAATATTTGTCGGGTAAAATAACCTTAACAACATTGATTTTATTTTCGACTGCTTAAGTTACTCTGCTTATTGCTTAGCAATCTCCTGGCGAATCTCGGCGACCGGTGGAACTGATCTTCTCTCTCGGCGAGACTCGGCGACTATACTGCACCCTGTTACAGGCTTAGTCCGTGGGAGAGCGCTGTTATTGGTCTAGCTGATCTAAACATGTTCTCAATACGAGAAAATGGGTGTACTGTAGTGGCGTACCCCGGATTCGAGCTGCTTACAAAACACAATCTCAATTGTTAACCAAGTTAGTCAGTGTACGTTAGTCAATTATTCACCAAGTTTCGTCTGATAAACCGGAGTTAATTGTATCCAGGTCCGGACGCCTTAGGATGAGATCGGTTGCTTTGCTTTCCGTGCGCAATGACGTTGCTCATTCATATCTGAGGATGCACTATAAATATGGCCACAACCCAGCTCTTTCACTACCCACCAGCAATCAATCAAATTGAACCTTTAACTTTCTAACAACTCTTCCAACTATCCCTCAACAATGGCCCAACCCATCACCGTCTACATCCACGGGCGCAGCCCCAACCCATGGAAAGTCATCATGATCCTCGAGGAGCTCAGCCTCCCCTACACCGTGAAAAGCGTCGCGTATAGCGAGATCAAATCTGAGCCCTTTATCAGTGTCAACCCCAACGGTCGACTCCCTGCCATCGAAGACCCAAACACCGGCATCACACTGTGGGAGTCCGGGGCCATCGTCGAATACCTGGTCGAGACCTACGACAAGGACCACAAGATCAGCTTCACTCCTGCAAGCGCCGACTACTTCCTCGCAAAGCAGTATCTACACTTCCAGATGAGCGGACAGGGCCCGTACTTTGGGCAGGCAGTTTGGTTCCTCAAATTCCATCCCGAGACTGTTGTGTCTGCCCAGGAGCGGTATATCAATGAGATTAAGCGCGTGACTGGTGTCTTAGAGGGCATCCTGAAGGGCAAGGAATTCCTTGTGGGTGGGAAGCTCAGTTATGCAGATGTGGCGTTTCTGCCGTGGTATAGTCTTGTTGACTCGCCTTTGTTGGCGGGCAAGGTCGATCTTGCAAAGGACTTTCCAGGTGTCAAGGCTTGGTTAGACAGAATCCAGGCCAGCGATGGCATTGCAAAGGCATTGAAGTTCCAGGACGAGCTTGCGGCTGCTGAGGAACAGAATTGAGTGGTAATGTATGTCTACTAGTTGGTATACAAGTCATGGTTGGTGTATTATTTATCTATTAATTTAAACGATAAAAATTTAAAAGATAACAATAAAAAATTACTTTAATACGCTTTACTATTATGTTCAGTACATAGTTAATACTATTCCTATAATAAGGAAGTAACTTTCCTATTTATAAAATAAAAAACAGTATCATTAGTCTCTTCTGATAACTTCTTATACTTTCGGTGACTATTACTCTTAGGCTAATATACAGCGCTTCCTAGTAAAGCTTCCTAGTAAAGCGACTGGAGGCAAACCGAGAAAGATCTAATCAAGGCAATAATGGAAGACGACGCAAATAAGAGACACCATCAATAGAAACGAGTATAGCTAAGCTGTGGATCAGAACCTGCCTTTTACCCTCCCACTTCTATTATCCTTTATCTCTTAACCCCATCCAACCTTACTAGCGTTAACTTAGGCTAATGACTGAACAGGTTTATCAGAGCTCGACAGGAGCAGCATTAACAGCAGGGTGCTTAGAATCTCCGTCTCCTTCCACCCTCTCAGGCCCGTTCTTTCCATCAAAGATCTCTCGAATGCCTTCCAACGTGTGGCCCTTTGTCTCGGGATACGTGAGGTACATGTTGATGAATCCTATGATCAGGATAGCAACGTAGACAATGTAGTATTTCCAGCTAGAAAAGGGATCTTCGTTAGTCCGGTGGCTATGGAAAGAAAGGGTAGGCATACCTGATGGCGTCAAGAGCAATGGGATTAGCAAAAACATTGAGGAAGGTAGCTGTCTGGCCAACTAGATAGACGAGCGAAAGACCGCGGGACCGCAGGTTGTAAGGCCAGATCTCTGCAGCGTAGGACATGAATAGGGGGGTGCTGCAGCTTGATTATTAGCGGATTCCTGCATGTAGGTAGATGGGAAGCCTTCGCCAGGCCGCATACAAAGCCAAATCATAACCCGCATAAAAGATGAATAGAAACGGCACAACGGCAATGCCAATATTCTTGCTCCCCGTCTCGGCGAACGAGCCCGAAAACGCAGTCACAAAGACGTAGCTGAAGCCCATGATCAGCGCCGAGGCCAAAAACAGCATGCGACGACCAATCCGGTCGACCGAGAACGCTGCGCCAACAGCCCAGATCAGGTTCCAGACTTGTAGAAAGCCGTTGATCAGCGTCTGCTCAGTCACGCCTGTGATTCCCGCGCTGTTGAGCACCAAAGTTAGATAGAAAGAGACGACTCCGTTGCCGCACCACTGCCCGAAGATACCCATTGTGATTGTGATGTAGGCGCGGTGCCTGGTTCCCCGAGTTTTGAAGAGATCTGCCCAGCCGGAGGACTCGTTTGCTGCTTTTTCGCGGCGGAGTGTCTGGACAATTTCATCGAGCTCGAGGGACGGTACCTCGTCGTTGCTGTTGCCGCCACTGTGGTATTTCAAGAGCACGTCTCTGGCTTCCTCGATCTTGCCGACTGAGACGAGGTAGCGCGGGCTTTCGGGGGCGAGGAGTAAGCCCGGTAAGGCGATGGTCGGGATCATGATCTGAAGGATTGACGGGATTCTCCAGGACCAGCTGTCCGTGTAGTTGCGAGTCCCTGTTGCCATTGTTCAACACTAGCCCTAATTGCCAGGGAATGAACGGTACATACCAAACGTCACCCACGCCGCAAGCAAGGACCCTGGATACCAGCCACAACTATACAACGCAGCTGCAATACCACGATGCGCCGGAAACGCCGTCTCAGTAATCCACAATCCCGCAGAAACTGTCAGCCACTGATTCGCCACGCCGATGAACGCTCTCCCGAGGATAAACGTCACCGGATTATGCGCCACGCTCTGGAGAACAGTGCCCAAGACCAAACTGAGATTGCCAATACAGATACCGACTCTCCTCCCATACTTCTGCACAGTCCATGCCGATAGGAAGATGATGGACAAGGCACCGAGATTGCCTACGCTGTTGATGAAACCGAGCCAGGAGCCTGTAGGGTAGTCCATGAATTCCTGCCATGGGTCGAGGGCTTGGAGGCCGTTCATCAGGCTGCCGTCGTAGCCATTTGCGGAGGCGTACAGGGTGATACTGAAGATGATATAGTTCAGCTTTAGGAGATGGGGCTTCTTGTACCATGGTGTGGTGTCGGATTGTAAGGCCGCGCCCAATACCGGGGGGAGGCCCTGCTCTTCAGAGGAGGCTTTTGCGTTAGCCATTGGAGAAGAAGATATGAAAACAGAGATTTATATGATCGAAAACTGGCAAGTCGCGGGCTATTTATTGAGACAGATCCGACATATCGCCTCTCGCCATACTTAACATCTAGATCTCAAGACCGGAATTCAAGCCTTGCGCAATGTTAGATCGCATATGCATCTTATGCGCTATTTCTCCATAGCTGAACCGTTTCGGCCGTCTTCTGGGGCATCTCATTCCCGGACGACTGATATTCATTCGTCAGCTGGATCCATCCATGTAGCAAATATTCACATCAAGCCACAGGGTGACCCGACAAAGTGACTCCAAGGCGCAGAGATAAGCGTCAATTGCGACATCTTCTAGTCAATCATACCAATCTAGATGCCGTACCCGAGCTCCGGAGGACTCGTAACACTCATCAAGTATGGAAATTTGAGTATGTACTGCACTAGGGCTCCTGCATATGACTCCAAGAAAGCGTAAATTCAGTGCCGATTGCGAGATTCCTTGGCTCCTGTCAAGTATCTAAACATCCATAACTCAAGCTCCGTGTGGCTGGGAACTGTATCTACAGGAGGAACATATATTCCGCATCCTGATGGCGTGCTCATGCTTCAACCTGGGGCCACCACGCGACAGCCCTAACCGACTTCGCGGCTGAATGATTTCAAGTCGAACTGCATGGTGACTGCTAGGTGGAAAGTAGTTAATTTTGGACAGATCAACCAACGAGCCAACTAGTCAAGTTACTCTAGAACTAGGAAAACCTTCAGGCATGGCGTTTACTTTGGAAGACCGTGCCGTCGACGACGTGCGGCCTTTACGAGTCGCTGTAATCGGCGCAGGTCTATCTGGTATCCTTGCCGGCATTCTCCTACCGGCAAAGGTGCCTAATCTGCAGTTAAGTATTTTTGAGAAGAATCTCGACGTGGTGAGTAGCCTCCTGACAGAGAAAGCTTACGCTGACACCGGATTATCTGCATTCAGGGAGGGACATGGTTCGAAAACATATACCCCGGCGTGCGATGCGATATTCCAGCCAGCGTCTACCAAGCCACCTTTGCGCCCAACACCCAGTGGAGCGAGGACTTTGCTCAGGGAGGCGAGATTCGGGATTACTGGCAGGAACTTGCGCGCAGATACGAGGTGTATAAGTATGTCAAGCTGGGGCATCAAATCACCAGAGCCGAATGGAGCGACGTTTCATCCACATGGAAGCTGGATATCACAGATTTGACAACCGACACCCACTCCGAGCAGCATTTCGATTTTGTGATCGCCGCCGTGGGAAAGTTCAATAACGCGGTCCTGCTGGATTACCCCGGCCTTGACGAGTTCCAAGGGTTGATTCGGCATACATCGAACTGGGATCCTGCCTTTGATCCAGCTGGGAAGCGAGTGGCCGTCATTGGGAACGGGGCGAGTGGCATTTAGATCCTGCCGAATATCCAGCCTGTTGCTGCTCATATCGACCACTATGTGCGCAGTCCCACTTGGATCGCAAGCTCGTGGACTGGGGAGGAACGCACAGTCGGTGCAAAGAAGTTCTCCCCAGAACAGCTACAGAGATTCAAAGATCCCCAGGCATACCTCGACTACCGCAAGTCACAGGAGGACCAGTACTGGCGCGGTGGTCTAGGTATCCTGTCAAGCACTGAAGCCAACCAGAACCTCCGCACAGACTCTGAAGAAACCATGAAGAGACGCCTCAGCAAGGACCTGCAATTAGCAGAAGCTATAATCCCTCCATTCCCTCCACACTGCCGCAGGTTAACCCCAGGCCCTGGCTATCTCGAAGCAATCACCACCGAGAATGTCAGCTATATCCAAAAGCCCATCAAACGGTTTACAACAACCGGCATAGAAACCGTCGACGGTACCCACCGCGAAGTCGACGCCGTCTTCTGCGCTACCGGATTCTCTCGAGACTGTGCCCCGTCCTTCCCGGTCGTGTCCAGAGGAGTCGACCTTGGTTCAGGCTGGAAACCAGGTGGAAAATGGGGGTTTCCATACACCTATTTGGGAATCAGCACGCCCGGGTTCCCGAATTGGGGTTGGATGCTGGGGCCCCATCCATCAGGGGTTACGGGCACTGTGCCAAAGGCCATGCAGACGCTGATAACGTATTACGCAAAACTTCTTCGCAAAATGTCTACCCAGGGAATCCGGACTGCCGAACCCTCGGTCGAAGCGACGGATGACTTCGTGGAGTACGTGAATGCATTCTTCCCCACCACGGTATTCACGGAGGACTGTAGCTCGTGGGCGAAGAGTGGGCGTGACAGTGCGTATATCCATGGCCATTGGCCTGGCAGCGGGGCTCAGTGTGATATCGTGAGGAAGGAGCCGAAGTGGGAGGACTGGAAGTTTGGATACGATTCGTCGAGTGGGAATCGATTTGCGTATTTGGGCAAGGGATTCACCAGGAGGGAGCTGGATCCGGAGTCGGACATGACGGAGTATTTGAAGCTGCCGGAGGACGTTGATATACGCCGTTTGCATGAGGACTGGTGGGAGGCATGAGCTGATACAGTGAACATCTGCTAAATTATCTAGAAATATATTACTATATCTAAAAGTATATAGAAGATTTATAACCTCTTTAGTACAACTATTTAACTAAAGAGCTATCTAGTGTATGCAACCGTTGTAACAGTAGAGCCCTAGCACTATTAGCCAGCTACTTTATACGGTACATGATTCCTCAATCCAGTATTTATGTCTTAGTCCAGGCCTCAGCTTCATTCTCAACACCGGTATTTCCTTTCACAGTCTCTGCAACTCGACCTTCCAAGTCTCGCTCAATATCTCCGTGCCCGAATGCCTTCCTGTAACCGGTCAGTATTCTCTAGCTGTACAATGTATGGCAGGCTCGCTTACTCCTGCTTGATCCAAAAATGCCTGACCACAAACGTCCAAGCAATAAACAAGACCGAGTTCGCCAGCACAAACGACCAGCCCTTCAGAAACCTCGGGGCCTCCTCCGTCCTAAACACCAACAGCCCAATCCAAGCCCGCACAGAACTCGGCACAATCTGCATGACGCACAGGATCAATGCCCGCTCCTGTTTATTATACCGCGTGAGGTCATTCGCCCAGCCGTAAATCACACTCGCGAGAATAATCACACAGTATTGCAGATTGAACGCAAACCATTTCGCGGCTTCAGGCACGTCCCAGATGACGAGGATGACCATGGCGATGATGTTGAAGGCGTTTGCAATGAGAATGGCCGCTGTCCGGCCGAGCCAGAGATCCGACGCAAAGGGGATCAGAAACGCATACACAATCGAGAGTGCAGGCGCCGTCATGCTGAGGCGGTTGACCTCGCCAGTGGTATAACGCCCTAGACTGTTGAGCCACAGGATATAGCCGCTCCAGTTCTGGGGGTCGGCGTTCCAGAAGATAACCTGCCATACGACAACAAGGTAGACGATCGGTCTGCCGAAGGTGTACTTGAATAGCTTCCAGGAGAAGGCCGGGGTGAGGTCGTTGTCTTTGCCGAATCCAATACTCTCCAGTCGTCTTCTTGCTGCGGTTATCTCTCGCTCGTTCACAACTAATCGATTGGGAAGATCAGGGGTCCCCGGCCAGAGGAAGAATCCGATGATTCCGATGGCGATGGACATGGTTCCGACGACTATGAACATCCACCTGATGTTGTTAACATGCCCTCTACTCCATATGCAAAGACAGACAGATCTCACCTCCATCCGGCGAGACCCCCGACGTTATGCAGGTTGTCTGAGGTTGCGCTTTGGATCAATCCGGCTGTGAGGCCTCCCAATGGCAAACCGCACCAGAATAGAGCCCCTCGACGACCGAATTCGTCTGGTCGGTCTGGCAATTTATATTAGTTAGGCAACTCATATTTATTAGTTAATGGCGGAATATCTTACACCAAGACCCAAGAACATACTGCACAGCAACATAAAACGGCCCCTGGCACAGCTCATCAGCACGCACGCACTGGCGGTATAAATCCCACAGTAGACACGAGAACCAACCTCAAAAAGACCAACGAAGAACCGAAATGCCATGAACGCGCCGTACGAGTTACCCCGGAATTGGACAAGAGTGAACACCCCCCACGCAACCTGCAGCCCAGGGACCAGATAATGCATCGGCACACGTGTGAAGAGGTACGCAAATGGCACGGTGCCAATCATTGATGCACCCTGGGAAAGACTTGTAAGTTTCACCAGCTCGTCGCCGTGCAGATTCAGGTCTGTTGCGAGGCCGGAGACCCATGCATTGGCTGTGTGAGTGTCAGTTCTGGTAGATAGGTGGATAAGGACTCAATATTCCTTAGAATGAGAACGTACAAATATTCGTCGCATCGACATAGTACATCCAGAACATGGCAAATGCATATGGAAGAAGTAACAGGTCTAGTTTTAGAAGCAGCTTGCGATCCTGTGGGCTGTCGACCGCGGCGTACCAGTGATACCATCGGACGTCTTTACGTTGTTGATGCATGGTGATGAGGTGAATTCCTGGAGTTCCGTATAGTAATGGTACAAGCCGCGCAAGCTAAGATCCAATATACATAGATATCTATGGTCGTCTTATTGCGGTAGAGTCTGCCATCCTTCTGATACCCTACAGAGCTCTGGAGTCAATCGCATTGCGCGATGACTACACTCTCTTGTGCCATACGAAATAGCCTTCGTAGATGACATTGGGGTAGGTATTCTTTGGATCGGGCTTGGGGTTATTCCAGCGGGAAATATCTTCCGCATCCTTCATCTCCATAACGGGATGTCGTGCAACAAGGGTATATTGCGTGCTGTTTAAAGTTCAGTCATGGATTCCGCAATGGCTTATAGTGGAGCTTTTAGTTGTAGCCCTATCTAGACATTTTCTTTGACTACACAGCTTGCTTCCCTTGTTCCCTGCAATTAACCGTAGCTGTGGGCAAACAATTGTTATACTGTACAAACTATATTCCTGCAAGCCATGACTGATACCTCGAGACCGGTATCCAAGCCATGGATTCTCAATGCAGGGTTGATGAACACCCCTGGCCATCTAGCACCAGGTGAGTAGCCTCCTCTCTGCATAGTATGTACGTAACTAATATCTGGGCTATACAGGTCTTTGGCGACACCCGCGTAACCGAACCGCAGAATACAACGATATCAGCTTCTGGCAGGATTTCGCTCGCATTCTCGAGGCCGGCAAGTTCCACGGCCTTTTCCTGGCCGATGTGCTCAGCCACTACGACGTGTACAAGGGACCGGGCAATATTGACATGAGTTTACCTGGTGCTGCACAGTTCCCAACTTCGGATCCGTTGTACGTTGTTCTTCCTTAAGCATCAAGACAATGGAGGTAAACGACGTGGTTCTAATCTCAGTAGATTCATCATCCCCATTATGGCAGCAGTAACAACGCAACTATCATTCGTCGTCACTGTCTCAACCACCTACGACAAGCCATACCCACTCGCTCGGAAGTTCACAACGCTTGACCATCTGACCAAGGGCCGCGTGGCCTGGAACGCGGTGACAAGTCATCTCGACGGGGCGGCTCGGAATTTCGGCCTAGATGAGCAAATCCCGCACGACGAGCGCTATGCTCTGGCAGAGGAATTCTTGGAGGCAACCTATAAATTATGGGAAGGCTCGTGGCGGGAGGATGCCGTTGTGAAAAGTGGACAGCAGTATACAGTTCCAGGACGGGTTCGGAGTATAAACCACCACGGGTGAGTGAGAGTGAGTGTGAGAGGGAGAGAGATTGTCCTGCTAATCATGACACAGAAAGTACTTCAAAACAGCAGGCCCGCTTGCAAGCGAGCCCTCGCGCCAGAGAACGCCGTTGCTATTCCAGGCTGGATCCAGTGCTGCGGGGCTGGCCTTTGGGACGAAACACGCTGAAGTTATGTTTGTGTCTGGGTCAGACCCCAAAAGGGTCAGGAAGAGCGTGGACAAGATTCACGAGGCGGCGGCCAAGAATGGACGCGCACCGGGGGCTATCAAGGTTATTGTTGCAGTCACTGCAATCGTTGATGAAACCGATGAAAAGGCTCAGGCTAAGTATGAGGATTATCTCAGCTACGCGGATGAAGAGGGGATGTACGCTCTCTTCGGCGGATGGACTGGTATAGATCTGTCCAAGTTCGACGATGATGAGGACTTCAGGTTCTCCGGGCCAGGACTTGTTCAGGGCCTCATCGCGTCCTGGTCTGACACTGCGCCGGAGAGTAGTGGTGGAGGGAACTGGACCAAACGGCGAATGGCCAGGGAGTTTGCGATTGGGGGTGTGCATCCTCGGACTGTCGGGTCTGCAAATACGACTGCGGACTTTCTGCAGCAGTTCCAGGAAGTATCGGGTGTTGATGGGTTTAATATCGGTGGGGCGATCTATCCTGCGGACTTGGAGGCTGTGGTCAAGCATCTTTTACCCGAGTTGAGGGCTAGAGGGCTGTTTTGGGATGACTATGAGGCTTCGACGGCGAGAGAGAATTACTCTGGGGATGGCCAGGGGCCGAGATTGAGATGGGACCATCCGGGGACAAGCTATCAGTGGCATTCAGAGTAGCTGTTTGTATCCTAAAGATTCAGTGGTTGGTTTCACCTGTCAGATAGTGTATGCTCAGTATGTCTGATACTTTAAACTAGCAGCAACCCTGCAAGAACAGGGGCTGCATAAATAAAAAGGCAATCGAAACGAGACAACATAAGCTAAGATAATTTATAACAAATTGACTCGAGATGGGCGAAACAACGCGTAACACTGCGGGGGGTCTCCGGCAGACTAGAAATCTATCCCGAATATTTTATTAGTAGACACTGACAGAATTAAGTAGAATTTTACCTCTAGCCCTCCTATCACGTAATTTTCCGTTTAATGATGCTATAACGACATGGACTAGAGCATACACGGTTAGAATTATGGTCTCTATAAATCAAAATCCCTTATATAAACGAAGAGCATACCGCTGTTCCTGTCACTTAAAATTCCAAATATCAGACTTTCACATACACCATGGCTACCAAAGCAGAAAAGACACGGATATACCTCAATGCATTTGAAATGATCACGCCCAGTCACCAATCCTTCGGGCAATGGAAGCGGCCTGAAGACCAAGGGCTGACCAAGGGGCGAGACCTGGCGTACTGGACGAACCTGGCGCAACTTCTGGAAAAGGGCGGCGTCACGTCTTTGTTCTTAGCAGACGCCTACAGCCAGAATGACATGTACAAGGGCAGCGCTAGCACCACGGTGCGGACTGCCTGCCAGTTTCCCATTGCAGACCCTGTCGTGGTAAGATATTTTCCATAAAGGAGGCCAATGTCTGACCCTCTTTTTTAAGCCTATCTCAGCCATGGCAGCTGTTACCAAACGCCTGACCTTTGCCATTACGGCGAGTACTAGTTTCGAGGCCCCGTATGTCCTGGCAAAGCGCTTCTCGACGCTGGACAATATGACTGGCGGCCGATTTGGCTGGAACATTGTCACTTCAACCAAAAAGTCGGCGTTCGATGCTGTTAGTGACCCTGTTGACACGCCATACATAGGTATATTGGCCTGAGAAAGTAACTGACTTCTGCAGGTGGGGATACCGCTTATTGAGCACGACAAAAGATACCAAATTGCAGATGAGTTTATGGAGGTCGTCTACAAGTGCGTATGGCCCATGCAAAAGACAGTGTCACCTCCCCGTCTACGGCTAATCCACTGCAGAATCTGGGAAGGCTCCTGGGCCGACGACGCCTTGAAGGAAGACGAGAAAGAGGGCATCTTTGCAGATCCAGCTCGCATCCGAACTATCGAACACAAGGGCACCCATTTCAACGTGCGTGGAATGCATATTGTCGACCCATCCCCGCAGCGGACTCCCTTTCTCTTCCAGGCTGGAACCTCGCCGTAAGAACTACTTTCACTCTTCCTCCTCCCTTCGCTGGATGGTTAAAACTGAGTTGAACTGCAGAGCCGGCATTGCCTTTGCTGCCAGACACGCAGAGGGCACATTCGTGTCCGCGCTCTCAGCACACATCCTCGCGCCACGCGTCGCCGCCATCCGCGCAGAGGCAGCCAAGCTCGGCCGCGACCCGCAGAGCATCAAAGTGTTTGCTATGATGACACCGATCGTAGGGCGGACGGACGAGGAGGCACAAGCGAAGTATGCGCGCGCGCTGGCCTACGCAGACGAAGAAGCCGGGCTAGCCCTCTTCTCGAGCAACGCGGGCATCGACTTGTCCCTGTACGAGCTCGACACGGCCATCACACCGGACGACATCACCATCGACGACCGCGTGCACTCCATGGTGAACAGCCTGAGCTATCGCGGCGGTGACCTGCCTGCCTGGACGCCGCGCAATATCGGTAAGCAGCTTGCGCTCGGTGGCAATGCGCCGCTGCCTATTGGGTCGGCTGCCACTGTCGCGGACTTCCTAGAGGATTTTATGGATGTTGCTGGTGTGGATGGGTTTAATATATGCTATGTCACGACGCCGGGCAGTTACGAGGACCTCGTTGAGATTTTGATCCCGGAGCTGCGAAGGCGCGGTCGATACCCTGCTGTGGATGATGCCAATGAGATGGGCACGTTGAGGGAGCAGATATACGGGCAGGGCCAGGCGAAATTGCGCAGTGATCATATAGGCAGCACCTGGAAATACGACTCATACTGAGGACCGGTAGTCTGCAAAGGGTGTCTTCTACGGCATTGGAAACCAATACATATATGGCCTGCTTTTTAATGTCAAGTCCTCTCTGTTCATTGACCCAGTCTACCTATCCTCAATAGACGACGATATCAAGTCTTGGTCAGGGCCTCAAACAGCGGCTTCAACAAGATCGCGCTCTTCTTCGGTCGCCGCTTCAGATCGTCCTTGTAGTCCACAAAAGTGACGCCGAACCGCGTCTCGTAACCCTGAGTCCACTCGAAGTTATCCAGCAACGACCAGGCCATGTACCCACGCACATTGACGCCGTCCTTAGACACAGAATCCGCCATCGCACGCACGTAGCTGTCGAAGTACTCTACCCGGAACACATCATCCAACACGTCGGCAATCTCCAGCTTACTCTCTCCCTTGACGCTGACGCCGTTCTCCGTCACATAGATCTCAGGCCATCCATAGCGCTTGCTCACCCAGACCAGCAAATCCCGGAGCCCCCGCGCATGCGGCCGCATCGAGGGCACCTGCGACTCCGGCCCGATCACATCCCCAGCTTTATTCACAAACGACAGGTCAACATGCCCACTGAAATCGTCATCCGCCGGCGGCAGCGCCGAGGCCGGCTTATGGCGCGCATAGACAGTCGTGTAGTGATTCATGCTATAGAAGTCATTGGAACCTAGTACAAGCTCGCGCTCCTCCCGCGTGAACTGCGGTAGCCGCTCGCCGAGCTGCGCGCGCATCGACGCCGGATACTCACCCAGGTAGATGGGATCCGCAAACCACGAAATCACGAATTCCATGTGCCGCGTTGCGGCCTGCACGTCCGCCGGGTCTGCAGTGTCCCACGGGATCGCGAAGTCGCCATTCAGCGCTATGCCAATCGCGCCGTCGCCGCTGCCGCCGCCACCAGTGCCGGTGAAGCTGCGGCGGTATGTGCGCACGGCGAGCCCGTGTGCGATCAGTAGGTTGTGCCCGACCTGCCATGGCTCGCGCGCGGTATCGCCCTCGGGCGACTTGGTTCGGTCTGACGTGCGGCCGGGCGCCATGCGTCCCGGGCCATAGCCCATGGCGGCGGAGACCCAGGGCTCGTTTAAGGTGTTCCAGTGCTTGCACTTGGGGATGGCGGCGAAGATGGTGCTCGCGTAGTGCTCAAAGTCGAGCGGGAACTCGTCGCGGTTCAGCAGGCCGCCGTACCGGTTCTCGAGGGCCTGGGGCAGATCCCAATGGAAGAGCGTGATGAACGGGGCGATTCCGGCTTCGAGTAGGGCGTCGACGAAGCGCACGTAGAAGTCCAGGCCCTTCTGGTTGATGGGGTCGTTTCGTCCGCCGAGTGGAATTACGCGCGACCACGACACTGAGAAGCGGTAGACCCGGGCGCCGAGAGACTTTAGCAGGTTGATGTCTTCTTGCCAGCGGTTGTAGGAGTCGCATGCTACTGCGCCCGAGCTGTCGTCGATGATCTTGCCGGGAATGTCACAGAAGGTGTCCCAGATTGACGGGCCGCGGCCGTCCTGGGAGACGGCGCCTTCGATCTGGTAGCTGGGCAGTCAGTGGACGAACAGACATCTAGCAGGTAGAGGACATACGCAGACGTGGCAAAGCCCCAGAGAAAGTCTTTTGAAAAGGACATGACCAAAATGCGGACGAGTTGTACTTGTTGAGACCAGTGAAGAGGAGCAACAAGAGATTCAGAACCACGTTCCCTGCCCTTTCAAACAGCTGGGCTGTAGCTGTATTATAGGCTTGAACTTGTAGAGTGTACGAATTTGTATTCGTGGAGACTGACTTAGCAGGTAACCCTAAGTCTCAGCTTTAATCACACTTGGTATTCCATTAATCTATAACAAAGTACAGAACGGCGGAATTTATATTCCGCAATGCAATCACGACATGAGATGAAGTACACTCGCCACATACGCTCTGTGCTTCTCAAGACCTCAAAGCACGTCATATGTGAAAAGATGTTTACTCCGAATTGCATTCCCAACTATCCCACAACTGCGGCATTGCAGAGCTTGCTAACAAGGTATATATAGATACATGGACATTGTTAAGAGTTAGATCCTCAGTCGTAAGAGTAAGAGACTCGAGCCTTAATTGTAGACTATCTATTTCACCGTCATTGTTTGTACATGGGAGAAGAGCCTTGAAACACTCTACGGCAGGAGTCCTCCACATCCACCATGTTAGACAGCACCTTCCCATATGATCACTGGCATTGAATTGGCAGTCGTGCCTGCCTTCTGTAGCTTCTCTGAATGTCGTTCCTGCCTTGTCTACGTTATCGATCGTAGTTTCCTTTCCATATTCCTCTATACAAGGAGAGAACCACCGACAAGGCAGGTCCTGGCAGCGCCTGCCTTATAAGGTACATTGTATTGTGAACTAGGAAAGGACGTCTGATGCATTATTTGGACTGTTACTGACACGCGCTTTAGGTACATTGTCCGTTAGGTTTACACGTTCGTCGGTTTGCTCTAGCGACCTTTAAACAGCAGGCTTTTAGGAAACCTGATTGTTCGACGGTCCTGCCTGGTTGCATCTAGAAGATAAAGAAGTTCGTTAGGATATGCAGGTGCATGCAGCAGGGGGGCTTACTGACCATCTTCTTGTACCCAGTATCCTAAGAAGGCTTTGGCAGCAGAAGCCCCAGTTGCAGCTGCGTATGCCTGCCATGCCTTACTGCTGTGGCCATCGGCGTAATCATCAACACCCTTGATAATAACAGTCGGGAGGCTCTCCCACACCCCTGCCCCTTCCATTTCGAAGCCTGCCACATCTTCCTTGCATATGATTTCGTCGCGCAGATTGGTAGACTTCATGACGGCATCTAGAGATGCAATTGATCCAATGTGAACAGATGGCTTTGGCGCACCTGTACCATTTCGCCGACGGACAACCGGCCCCCCGAAGCAACCAAGTCCATCACAGTCCGTCATTAGAGCATCATTGCACATACCGCCGGGAATATTGGCTTCGGAGCTGCAACAATGAGCAGAAGAGTTTCGAGCACGGTGTTTATGAAGATAGGACGCCTGAAAGAGAACATCGGGAATGCCTGGAAGGCTCCACCTTGCCTGCTTTCGCTGAAGGACCTCAAGACACCGCGAAAGATCATACTCGAGCTCGATATGTGCCCGTGAGCACTTTAACGCATGTAGAAGTGCTCTTATCTCAGGATTTTGTCTGCCCAAAATATCCTTGACACCTGTCTTCCGCTCGAAGCCCCAGGAGTACCGTCTCCCAAAGTCATATTCAATCAAGGTATCGCTAATTAAAACGTCACCAAGATACAGGGTTTTGCCGCCCGCCGAGGGTGCACCGCTGCAGGCTCCTACGACCAGAGCCAGTTTGATCTGCCGGTAGCTGATCCGTAGACTTGTGGCCACGGTTGCTGCGATCCGTTTGCCCTGGCCTGGCATGCGGCATAGGACTACATTGTGCTTTCCGATTCGTCCATTAACATATGTGTTCGCATCCCCTGGAACTTTACCGAAAGAATTTCCTAGGCGCCCGTAGGTCTCGTCGAAGAGGGCCTCGACGGCATCGGCTTCGACTGGGAGGGCGCATATTATGGCGATTGTGAAGTCGTTTCGGGTACGGGGGCGCATCTTGATAATGGGCTATTTGGGGTATATCAATGAAAAAGGTCTATGAAGTGAGCGTTTCTAGAGGATGAGAAGTCTCCAAAGATCGAGCAGCCTGCGCAGTTATATTGCTGAGCATAGCGCTGCCAGCAACCATGACGCTGATTTAGCCGCCCAGGTGAGGGAACGAGATAACTAGCAATCGCATCTCACTGGGCGTTAATAATAGCATCGGCCTTAACTGTTGATCCCTTATTTGGTCCTGCATGTGTGGTTTGTTATCATCATCCCAGCGGTTAACGCCTGCCAATCCTGATACCACGACATGCGTTCTAACCGCCGACTTGCTAGGACGGTTTCATCTTACAGGCAGCGCTTATACTAATTGTTAAATTAATAGCGTTAGGCTCTGTATTGACATCCACTGGCTTAATACTTTATAAGGCACGGAGAATATAGGCCTACTGCCCCTTTTTGATCATCCAGCTTCTACCATTGACTGATCGGCCACCACGAAAATCATATGATAGTCTATTGCAGATCAACTAGCAATCGTCGACTGAGTTTACATTGCATTAGCTTCTCTTTCCGGCCTACTTGGCAAGACACTAGGAGGCTGCGCTGATCAGGATGGGCGCACGTTAGGGCAACGGCCTGTCCACGCCTATGCCATTCATTATGACAGGAGGCTGACATACAGTGAGTGAAGCAGTGCATACTCGATAATTCCCAACTGAAGAAGAGAAAATGATTCATTAAATTAAAAGTGGCAATAAACCAACCCCGAAACCAGCACAATTCCCAAAGTCCAGCCTTTGCTTTCGCTTCATGGGTATATATAGATAGAAATGTACACGCATCCCAGCCTACCAATGTCCCCCCCTAATGCCAATGCTAATTAATGCCCATCCCTCCTAACCTCATACATAGTCGTAACCTGAATCCCGCCGTCCTTCCTGCCACTCTCCTCGTCCGAGAAACTGCTATTATCGCCGCGCCCAGCCTGCGCGGAACTGCCATTATGCGTATCGCGCAGCATCCCGAACTCGTCGCTGTCCCGCCCGGCAGTTTTGGATGCCGTCGACTCCAGTTGTGTGTGGTGCTTTGAGCGGCCCATGTTGGACAGATTGAAGCTGGCGCCGGTGCTTTTGCCGTAGGCGCCGCGGCCGGAGGAGGGGTCTTTGGAGGAGGAGCGGATCCAGATGGAGGAGCTGAAGAGGGGTTTGATGCAGGGGGCGTTGACGGCGATGATGGCGACGAACTGTTTGTTTGGTTCTTGTTAGCTTGACTTCTTATGCAAAGTATTAAGAGGGAGAGGGGAGGGGAGGAAGTACCGTTTCGCGAATAGCCCAGACTGTACTGTTGTTGATACTGTTGATGTCTTTGACGGAGAGGATACAGCGGAGGAGGGTTGCGGCCATGACGAAGACACCGCCGCAGAGAAGCACGCCGATGATGAGCTTGCTGTGAATGGTCAGTAAGAGTAAGGACTGTTTGTATACTGGGAGACGTACCGGCGCAGTTGTAGACGCACTTTGAGGAGGAGGGGAATGGGGATGCAGAGCAGGATGCCGTCGGTTCTGCAGGATTAGTACAAGTCGCAGTTGACTGGATACAATGGAGTACGTACAAGACGTTTGTCGCAGCAATCACAATGTAGTTGACAAAATCCGCAGAGCAGTTGACTGTACAGTGTAAGCGATGTTCGGGGTGCAGGCAAGGGTGGACGCACGGCCTGGATCGGGATAGACCTGGAAATGTCTCTCGATCGGGCGACAGTGGAGGAAGATGGTGAAGATGACTGCGACAAAAGTGCAGGCGCAAAGGAGGGCGTTGAACTTGACGAGCTTCTGCTGCGTGAGACCGAGTCTGTCGCAAGATGTCAGTATACAAGGGGGGTCTGGGTGGGAGGATGCCGTACGTGAGACGGTTGTAGAAGAACAGCATGCAGGCTTTGAGCGACCAGATCAAAGTGACATAGCAAGTCCATCCTGCCATCAGGCACTTCGACCCAAAGACCAGTCTGGCTTCCTCTGCTGGACTCAACGCCGCTCGCTGTTCGTCCGTCAAGCCGATATTGGTGCCATACTGGCCGATGAGCTCCAACATAGTGCACTCAGCCTGGAGGAGTTAGCTCTCCAGTTCCCTTCACGCGATGTATCCTTTGCATACCGTCCAGAATATCAGGGCAATGACGGAAAAGTAGTCATCGCCCTGCCAGTTCTTGAATCCAACGACCTTGAAACGGGCGAACAGGCGAAACAGAATGACAATCACACCGAGGCCATACTCGATCCAGGCCTCCTTCTGAAAGGGCGTCGCGGTCATGGTGGCAGCAGCAGCAGCAGCAGCAGTCTTTCAGGATTTGGAGAACAGAGTCAGCGACATGGAGGCGTCGAGTGATTATTGGGTCCCAGCAGGATGGGACAGGGTTCTGCATTAATATGCCCCAACTTGCTGCAGAAACGGACGGACCCAAGCCACAAAGCCATTCAGGGAGAACCGGCGTTACATGGAATACGAGACTGCAAAGTCAAAAGTACGGCCGTTAAGTTTTAACAGCCTGACAGACCCATTGCAGGCCGACCCATAGCTGCTTGATAGTGGCCAGCAGGAGACTTTTGCTGTTTCAGGAGCGATTAGCGGTGCGTTTCCTAACACCGACGCCAGCAGAGTTATTATGATTAGTCTGAGTATTATTAGGTACTGCCCGACTGGGTATTTGGAAGCAGATTCCACAGCCTTGACGAGCAAACAAGGTTTGTAGCGGATCTCGCAGTGGGCCCTGGAGAAGCCGTTGGTGCAGAGCATCACAGATACACCACCGGAATCCTTCGACGGCCCATCCATTGCCGCGTCTTGGTAGTTAGTCTGCTGGCGGTCCGAGCAGACTGGGCCAGATGGACCCCGATGGCCCACGATGGCCCACGATGGGTCCCGGTGAGCGACCAACATTCGCTGGCCACCGGCGATCAGCAGTAGCAATTAGTCGGCCCGTCTGGGGCTGACAGCAAGTTGGCAGCAAAGGGCCACAGGAGAATCACGCCAGGGAATCTGTTCCGCGACTCAGAGTCACAGGTACGTAGCAAGGCCCAGTGGTGTCAGCGTCCACCAAGCAGGCGATGCAATACCAACGGGGCTCTGAGGCCTGTCTCGAGTCTCGACCGCAGCCCGGTGGACTTGCAATTCGCGAATAGAAATCTTCCAAGCCTTTTTGGCCCCTGCGAGATTAACGGCCCCTATTGCTTACTGCAGGCCCTCAATTCTCGGCAGTGGCACTGGATGGTCGCCAGAAGGATTGACGAACTGCCCCCATCTGGGGCCAAGCCGACTGAAGGTGTTCATCGTGAAGGATTGAACATTCATATCGAGACGATTAGCGCCATGCCACCAGATGGATGTATAAGAGCGACTGCTCACAAAAGCGCATCGCAGCCGGTCCGGGGAACGGGGGTATCTGCCTGCCTGCATCTGACACTGACGGAGACCCGCTGGCTGCCGGAGCTGTGGCGCCATCGTCCCCGTCAATAATAAAAGCAGCCTGGCAGGGGGAGGACAGCCTCCTGCAACTCTTTCCAAGCAGGGAAAAAAGCGGAACTGCTCCACTGCTGTCTTGGGGTGTCTTGGACTTCCGGAGATAGTCCGCGCTGCGGGCTCCACCGTTCTGGCGCTGGCACTGCATGGGCAATTGGCCACTGCATGCATTTACATTTTCACGAGAACAAGAGTTCCTGCGAGATGCATGTTTGATTTTAACCTCAGAGCAGCGGAAATGGCGGACTGCCGCAGAGTCTGGTATAGTGAAGCCGGCCGTAGCCCTAACAAGTTACCCCGCAAGGACGGAATTGCAGCAGCCATTCCGCCCTGTTCAGAGTCAAACTCTCCTCTCGCTCCAGCGGATCAACGGCGCAGTTCCAAGCGGGGAAGCGGTCTGGTGAAACAGTCAACCGTGAGCTAAACTGCAAGCCCCAGACTAACGGTGAGCTGGCGATTCGATTCCGCACTTTCCCCTTGAGGCGGCGCTTAAAGGGCTCCAGGATGCCACCCATCGCCCCTTTTCTACGCCGGTTGCCGCCTCGTATTGAAGGTTTTGTGAAGGTTTGAAAGCTCTGTGAAAGTTCCAACTGCAAATCATTGACAATGGGCTCGCTCGCTGATCCCGACACCACCTACGACTACATCGTCTGCGGGTAGGACCCCTTGTGCGCCCTTGTGGTATCTGTCTAACACTAGTAGAGGAGGAACTTCAGGATGTGTCGTTGCCGGCCGTCTGGCTGAGAACAAGAATGTGAGCGTGCTGCTCCTGGAGGCCGGCCAGCACAACCGCGACCTCGAGAATGTGCATATGACTGGGGGCTGGTCCCAGAACTTCGACTCGGAGACCGACTGGAACCTGGTTACAAAGCCCATGGATGGCGTCGACAGCCGCCAGGTCAAGCTCAGTCGCGGCCGGTTTCTCGGGGGCTGCAGTGGCTGCAATGGCACGCTGTGTATCCGGGGCAGCAAGCAGGACTACGATGACTGGCAGCTGGAGGGCTGGAGCGGCGACGAGTTCTTCGACGCCATGAAGAAGGTACATTTCTGTCTTCATCGTCTTGAGAGATCCATGGATACTGACGCTGGTGCTGCAGAGCGAGACATTCCACACCAAGCCCTGGTTCAAGGAGGACAAGGCTGCCCACGGCTACTCCGGTCCCCTGCACACAGAACCGCACGACCTTGCCCCCATTGCAGACCGTATCATCGACTCCTTCGTCGACCAGGGCCTTCCCCTGCACCACGACATGTTCTCGACCGGCGACGTCCCCCACGGCTGTGGCCACGTCCCTCGCACCGTCTACAAGGGTGTTCGCACCACCTCCGCCGACTTCATCACCAAGGAGTACGACCGCTCCAACATCACAATCAAGACCGATGTGACAGTGGACCACGTCGTCCTGGAGCCTACAGCTGATGGTCAGCGTGCGACAGGCGTTGTGACCCGCTCATCGGACGGAACCAACAAGACCTTCCATGCTCGACGAGAGATCGTCATCTCCAGCGGTGCCTACTGCAGTCCAGCCGTCCTCCTGCGCTCTGGAATCGGTGCCCGCGACGAGCTCGCCCAGTTCGACATCAACTGCCAGGTCGACCTCCCTGGCGTCGGAAAGAACCTCATGGACCACCTGGTAAGCTTTCTGCCCTCATTTGGACCTCCTGTCTAACGTCCCAGATCGTCTTCATGTTCTACGAAGCCACCGAGGCCGGCCTCACCAACTGCGACAAGGTCTACCATGGCGACAGCTTCGCTAAGACCTACCAGGAGTACAAGGAGCACAAGAGCGGCTTCCTCTCCACTTTCCCCTTTGGCTGCTTCGCCTTTGCCCGTATTGACGACCGTCTCAAGGACGAGCCGATGTGGCGCGATGCCCCCCGCGAGCCTGGCCGCGACCCCATGGGCCTGACTCCCAAGCAGCCCAACATCGAGTTCTTCACTACAGAGACCTACGGTGGCCCCAAGCAGTACGACCAGTTCCCCGTGAACAACCAGCACGCCTTCTCCATGATCGCGGAGCTCTTCGCCCCCAAGTCGCGCGGGACCGTGACGCTCGAGTCGAAGGACGCATCCCGTAACCCCGTCATCGACTGCAACTATCTCAACGACCCCATGGACCTTCTCGTCCTCACAGAGGCCTGCCAGTACGGAAACGACATTGTGATGCAGGGTGCCGGAACGAAGGAAGTCGTCAAGGGCTCCTGGCCCCCTGAGTCGGGGCACCACGCTTTCAAGACCCGCGACGAGTGGATTCCTTATGTGAAGCACCACGCTACAACCTGTATGTTCATCTGTATTTCCCTAACTTATCTCGGAGTCGAACTAACTGTCGATCCAGGCTACCACGGCGCCGGAACCTGTGCCATGGGCAAAGCCGACGACCCCAAGGCCGTCCTCGACAACAAGCTGCGTGTCCGCGGCGTCGCTGGTCTGCGCGTTGCTGATACCAGTGTCATGCCGACTCTGCACGGTGGACACACCCAGATGCCAGCTTACGGTATTGGAGAGCGATGCGCGGACTTTATCAAGGAGACGTGGGGGCCTGATGGTATGTCGAACACCCGATATCTCGTTGAACTTGGCTAACTGTTCCAGGCGTTACTGCGGCCCTTAAGGACCTGACTGTTGGCTCTTCTTAGAGTTGATATGTTGATAGGAATGACCTCTTGCATCTTATATAGCATTTTATATAATCTTTAGCGATTCAAATCATTTCTCTTGAGTTTTGACGCCTGCGCTTTTTAAAGCAGTAAAATAATATAATCTTACTAAATTATACCAATTTATTGCTTCCTTCGGTGTTAAAGACTAAACAGGTGAATATTCGGTGTATATTCCATAATAGGACCGTTGAGAATCCCATGAATCAGGAGGAAACAATAACTTACCCACACTCTTCATCCTAGTGCTTATCAGTTGAGAGTGCAGGTGGTCCATAGACTAATATATATTCATGAACTATACGTCGCACATCCAATTACGAATAATCATCAAACCCACCTGCCACTGTTGGACCCGCTGCTTAGCTGTCAGATAGGCAACCGCTCACGGAGTCATGCATAACGACCCCGTACCTGTAACGGTCACCGCATATTAAATGTGGAATGGTAAATAGACACTATCACGCCAGTAGAAGTAGTTCGGAATGACTCGGGTTTGGGGATCGACGCGTCATCGGGTGAGTGGATGTGTTGCTGCGGTGAGGTTGTAGACTCTATTCCGCCCTGCAGATAGGGGTATTACTATTAGGCAAGCTTAAACTAGGTACGGTGAGCTTGCGTGGTGTTTTCTATGTATTTATGGAGAGTCTTGCGTGTATCGTGTTGTATTCCATATTCGTATTGATCCATATACTCCGTAGTTATTTATATCCAAGTATCTATTAAAATCAAAAGGCGTCATGCGAATCATCCACCAGGGAAAAATATGGGTCGTTAATAAATAATCGGCGCTGGCATGAATATCGGTGTATCCTCTCTAATAGCCTCTCTCTGAATCAAGTCGCCAAAACTAGGCGACCACTCTACCCGGGGCGTAAGGATATCCAGCCCCCATAACTCCGACACATACTTCAGTATAGAGGTGTGGGTGTATTCTCCGCTCTGGGTCTTCGGGCTGTGCTCGACAGCGCCCTTCTGCACCCACGGGGAGATCAAAATGGTGGGGACGCGGATTCCGAGCCGGTCGAAGTGGAATGTCGTCGGGCGGCCGTCTTTCGCGACTTCGGTGTAAGGAAGTTCATCGCCGGGGGGAACGTTTTCGGGAGGCGGGACGTGATCCGCGAACCCGCCGTGCTCGTCGAAAGTGAGGATGAAGAGTGTTTCGTTCCACTGCGGGGAGGAGCGCACGGCCTCGTAGATGCCCTTTATCCAATCCTCGCCGAGATCTGTCGGGGAGGGCGGGTGGAAAGACTGGTACGAGCAGCATTCCGGATTTATCCATGTGAACTGCGGCAGGGTGCCGGCTTTGGCGTCTTTGTAGAACTCCTCGATTGGCCTGACGGAGCTGCGCCCGTAGCCGGACTTCTTGGTCCAGTCATAGAAGAGCGCGTCTGGTGCGAAGCCAGTAGTATTAGAGTAATTAATCCAGGAAATGTTGGCTGCAGCGAGCTGTTCGAAGACGGAGACTTGGGGCAGCGCGGAAACGTCGAATCCTGGGTCGTTTGTGCCGTGGCCGTGGGAAGTTCCGGAGGTGAGGTAGGCGCGGTTGGGGTTTGTCGGACCGGGTACGGCGGCAAACCATTTGTCGAAGAGGAGATAATTCTCTGCTAGAGCACTAAATACGGGGACATGCTCCGGGGTGTAATAATTGATCACTTCTCCGGCGCGCTTGAGGTCGCCGTCTATGCCGTAAGAGCGGATCTGCTCGCTGACGAACCCCTGCATTGTGGGACGGTGGATAGAGAGGTCCGGATGGTCGGTACCGTACACTTGATGGTTTCCACCAGCAATGCTGTGGTCTGGGTCATCCGGGGCGATGTTTTTGGCGATAGGTTTGGCGCAGACCAATTCCGAGTCCGGGTCGGAGACGTTGGCGGGATTGCAGAACTTGTGGTTCACGAGCCCGTCGATTTCGGAGCTGTATGTGAGCCCGCCTGCAATTGTATCGAACGCAAGGTTCTCCTGCACCAACACCACGACATTCTTGATCGGAGAGTCTCTGTCAGGCTGGTTTGGTTTCCCCGGTTTCGAGGCGATTAGTCGGTGAGACGCGAAGAGGTAGACAAACGCTGCGAGCACGGCAGCACAGATCGCGAAGAGGACAGAGATAAGGATAATACGAATCCGCGAGGTCCGCTGCTTAGACTTCTGCGGTACGCATTCTTCATCTCGGCTGCGGCGCGGACTACGGTCGTCGCCGTCGCTCTCGCCGTCAAGAAGCGGCTGCTCGGAGTCTGCGGGGGATGCGGGGCGGCCGGCTTGGGAGTCTCCCCGCAGCCAGTCCATCTCGCCTGTCTATCGCTTTTCGTCTGCACAGAGGATATACAAAAGCATGCGTATCGGCAGCAGGGTACTGCTGTCGCGAACTTGCTCCGGTCGGCTTTCGAGGGGAGCGCAGGGTTGATGAAGAATGAGGGAGCTGGAAGTCGATCTGCGCGCTCCTTGTCGGGTGCACAATCATGTGGGCGCAACATAACCGTGCATAAGCGGGTCATGCCGGGTCATGCCGGGTCAGGGGCTGCTCATTGGCCACTGATAGCTTGTGCACTGGGCCACATCAGCCAATCACATGCCCCACGTGAGCTCCCTCCTCCTTCCGAAAGGAGCTTGGCATCCCCCCTCAGTCCTCCCACCCTCACTCATCACAGGCACTCTCCGTCGAGTCGCTGTGTCCATTCATCCCTCGAGGTTGTTTGGAGCGATCCGGCTGGTTCTTTATGTCGCCTGCTTCTGTCATGTGAACGTGGGCTTGTTCTTAACCCGACAGGGTTGAGATTATCCCTAGCCTGGGACCCAGCGCACAAGGCTAGCCTTACCTGCTGATGGAGGTCACCGGGTTGTAGTCGACTAGAAGAAGGACGATCATCCGGATCATATGCTAGCTACCGATTAACAATTAACTTGTCCTAACTAACTTAACTATTAGTGCTGAGTCACCAACTCCGATGAAAGCAAGCCTGTGAACAATCCTGGTGAACAATCCTGTACGCAGCCGAAACCGGAAACCGGCCATCGTCTCTCAATCGACCAGGTGTGGGACATGGCTTCTTGACTCATCCCACCAAGGAGGCCAAGTCGAACCAATGGCCGAGCCTGGATTTTATCTGCGGGTCATGACTGACACTGCGTAACACGGACGAGCCGGTACAGATCCGGATTCCACCGGGAGCAGAAGCCAAATCTATGAGAAGCATTCTAGACCACCAATTGTGTCACCGATGGCCGGTCTTGGTCTCAAGCACAAATAACAGCATCTACGGGAATGTCGCCACATTGCACTAACAAAAGCGCGAGACATTCGCCTGCCCGACCAGTTTCGAGTTGACCAGCAGGATAGAGAGTATGGCAACCAAGCTCAATAACCATAGACCCCACGCGAACCAGGGACCAGAAGCCAGCACCCAGACAATTGTCGACCAGCCTAGACCGACTAGACTCACGCCGCGAGCCACAAACCACTTCTTGCCAGGCACATGATATCATTCATCGCCGGTATATATCCAGCTGTCGCCACGATTTTCAGCAGCTTTCATCATCACAGCTGACTTGGCACAGTATCCTCGATCGCAATGCCAGTCGATAACTACGGTGTCTGGAAAGGCCGCCCGGTCGACTACATACTCACCGATCGACAGAACTGCCTCAACTCGCCACAATTCTCGCTATTCTTCCACGACCGGGGGCTTAAGGGGACAGAGCGCAATGGCATCTCCATCAATGGACGTAACGGCACTGCAGGACTGTGTCGGGCGGCGATAAACATCACATCCGGAGACCTGCATGACTCTAGGTTGGTTTATTGGGTAAATCACCGACTGGATCAGAACCCGATGGTCGATAAGCTATCCCATCTCAAATTCGGCTTCACCGCACAAGATAGCAATGGCTCGCAGGGCCTCGGCTTGGACTACATCCGACACAGCCTATTCAACAGCACTAATGGCAGGCTTCTGCCGCATGATATCCCGGGCCAATTTGGCGATATCGTCGACGTTATGGTGCCGAGTATCAAGCAAGCAGTCGAAGAGGATGCAGAAATCTACATCTTCGGTTCGCGTTCTCAAACCGGGAATGAGATTCACAACATCCACATGAACCAGGGCAACGCCTGCAAATTTCGCGACGATGACGGTGTGTTCAAAGACGGGGGCCTGATATTTCATTTCCAGAGTTCCGGCGAGTGGCTTGGTATATTCCTCGCGTTTGCATCGCAAGCTGTGCACACAAACGATAAATCCGGGCATGCAATCTCCGGCGTTGGCTGGAGCGATATCCTCCGTCCAGACATCATCGAGGATGCGGTGGTGATCCAGGAAGCGTACATCAATCCTGGAGGTCCCTGCGGTAGACGCAAATCAGTGACGTTGTCCAACCGGACGAATCGCGCGCTCCGACTGGAGTCCTGGGCTATCCGCAATGCGGCTGGAGATATACAAAAGCTTCCTAAGGGAGCGGCGCTAAGACCGAGAATTGACCGGCCATTTGAGCTGGAGGATTGGGCGCTCTCGGATCGGGGAGATACTATCTTATTGCTGAATGAGCAGGGGTTGCGGGTGGATGGAGTTAGCTATAACTTGCGACAAGGAACAATGAAAGGGGGGTCAATTGCTTTTAAACGCTAGCCTTTGATTGTGATTACCGTATTTTTATCCGGAATTGAGAAGGTAAACATTGGAGATGAAAAAGCGTGGCGTGTTTCGTGGATGTGCAATATACCAAACAGCAATATAACCCAATAAGAATCAAGGATAACCCAAGGGCCCATCCCTCCGGCTGTCAAAGCAACACGGGGACCGCGTATTCAAAATGTCTCCTACCTCATTACTTGATCTTCCTACCAACCTTTGAACCTTCCGCAGTCAATTTTTAACCGCAGGATATCAAGCTCGACGATGAGATGTAAGAACTTTGCACGTCCGAAAGGTCTCTCGGAGGTTGACGTGTGAGACATGGAGTGAGGGGAGGTAATGGTGCACTGTGATAGGAATACAAGTAACTAACAGGATGAAAGAAGTTGTGGAGCGTGAGTCTGCCCTTGAAGGCAGGAGTTGCCACCAACCAGGGTATGTCGAATAACTTTGTGTTGGTAGAGCTTCATCTAATACGGGAAGCTGTCTACTTCGCATCTGACTGCTGAGCCTGAGACGCTTGATATCTAGCTTGTGGCTGGCTTAAGCTATTCAATTCCTTTCTTATCAGAAGAAAATCCGTAGTCATACAAGAACAAAGAAACCCCGTAAACGCAAAAACACCTGGGACCAATGTCGACTTGATCTTGTTAATTCACAAATACCCAAATTGACAAAACAAGCCACCAGAGAATTTAGAACAGATGAACCCCATTGGATTCTGGAAAATGGATGGGAGTCGTAAACTCGAAGCATAAATGGTGTCGGTATCCTCCACGATAATTCCCCCAGTGTCCCGCACGACTACCAACTCAATCCATACCGGTATATTCCGCAACGCCAAGATGTTCCATACCAACCTCGACTTGTGTCTGACGGTTCAGTCGATCAATTCTGTCCTGGAGACAGCCAAAGTTATCATCATCAACATGCCAAATGATGTTAATCCAACGTAGGGCTGACTTTAGACGTGTTGCCGTTTTCGCCAGGTGCCGAATCCACTGCTCCTCAACGTCGCCAAAGTCAATCTGATATGCACACAACGGATGCTCTAGCGTGAATGTATGGAGTTTCGGGCCAAGCAGCAAATGAACATCGTGGTCTGGGAATTCGCCTCCTGGAAGGCAAATGACCTGCGGTTGGACACTGAAGGTTTCTAGGCTCGTGAAGGCAGTTAAATCCAAAAGCTGCCCTCTGGTGGTGAGAGCGAGGGATCCAATCCTAATTGACCGTAGAGTTGTCTTGTGAATGGATAGCCAATTGCCTAGGGTGGGAAGGTCGGCAACGGGTTCGCTTTGTATCCCTCCAACCAAACGGAATCTAGTGAGTGTTTTCGGCCATCGGATAAATTGTTCCAAATCTTGAGCTCGTAGATTATCACACATCAATCTGAGAGACGTAATCGGCGCGGTTCGGTCCATCTGGGAGATGTGTTAGCATGTTTATTGGTAAAGGTATATGGGAATTGAGCTATGCGAACCGCGGTCGTCAGTATGCTATCCCCTTCACTGGTGTCTGGGTACCGGGGATTCACCCCCCAAAGAGAAAGAACGCGAAGAGAAGGCATGCCATCAAGAGCGCTCATGATTTTTTGTAAGTCGAGGCTTGGAAGAGAGCATTGCAATCGGAACAGTTTGAGCCCGGGCATACGATGAAATGCGTCCAAAATCAATCGGCATAGCGCTCCAGGTTCTGCTCTCCCGTTATACAAGAAGGACAAAGTTTTTACCTTTGACATAGCCCCTATGAGGCTCGTTATCCGAAGGAATTTATGATCACACGATAAGCAATGGGGAGTCGTGTATAGACGCAGATATCTGCAATGCTGGAGCAATGACGGATTGGCTTGGTGGGTAAATTCTAGTTGTTCAAAGACACGGCCTCCAGAGCCGAGACAAAAGGAGAGCTTTCTGTAAAGTAAAGGTAACACGGCGGAATTGAAAGCACGACAGACAAGAGCAACATTGAAGTAATCCTTCCTGGACCCTGAGCCGATGACGAGCATGAGAATCTCAGGAGGGAGCCTCAGTATAGAGGCCTTGTCGGGTGTTTCTGAAGCCATGACAGGTGAATTGCTGCGTGCTCGAGTTGGAGAGTGTCTGTGGGTGTGAAGAGAGAGAGTGAAGAGACAGAGGGAGAGTGAGTGAGTGAGAGGGATGTGTTGGTGTGTTGAGATGTTGAGCTGTTTACCAGGCTCCATCACATGATAAGATCATGAGGGAATAACACATCTGAGTCAAGAATTGAAATTGAAATTGAAATCTATCGTTGCTTATTATCATCCATTACAGGTCAACAAACTCCCCCCTCAGCGCCTCGTCGCCCTTGATCCTCTCCAGGTAATCCCCAACCTTGTCCGTCATGACTCCCGTCTCGAAGCCAAAGAACTTATATGCCGCCTTACCAGGCAGACTGTGTCCAAACCGTTTGATTGAAATGCCCGCATTCGCGTACCGCTCCCAACCATTTGGTGCGTACGGCTCAATTACCACGGCCGGGATACCCTTGTGACGTTGCAGAACGCTGCGCTTATACTCGAGGGACTGCTGCTCGAAGATACGCTGACAGGGGAAACTGACAACGCGGGCGGTAATGCCCTTCTTCTTGAGCTCGGCGGCGACATCCAAGGCGAAGGACAGTTCGGCACCCACACCGATGAGCGTTACGTCTGCTGACTCGGCTTCTTCGAGAACGTATGCTCCCTTTAGTACACCATCGCGACGGGTCTGCTTGAGCTGAGGGAGGGCATGTCGGGATGTAGAGATAATGGTGGAAGACGTCTTAGCTTTGATAGCGGCGATCCAGGCACCTGCTGTTTCTTCGCCGTCTCCAGGCCGGATGAATAGGAGGTTTGGCATGGCGCGGTATAACGAGGCCAGCTCAATTGGCTGATGTGTTGGGCCATCCTCACCCATACCGATGGAGTCGTGGGTTGCTGCGTGAATGACTTGGAGGTGTTGAAGCGCGCCCATGCGGACGGCGGGGGCGGCGTAGAGGTAGAACATGAAGAAGGAGGAGGTGATCGGGATGAAGGTGCTAGGATTGAAGGCTGCAAGGCCATTGGAGATGGCGGCCATGGCGTGTTCGCGGACACCGTAGTGGATGTAACGGCCGGAGTAGTCGCCGTTGATGCCGCAGGTTGTGCGGAGGTCGGGCTATTATGGTTAGCTTTGACTACTTTGATACAGGATATCGGGTACAAGAACGTACGTGTTGGAAGTCAACCTTGCCCTTCCAGATCATGTTGACTGACGGTGACAGATCGGCCGTGCCAACCATGAACGAGTTGATAGATTGTGCGAGGGGGTTGAAAACCTGGCCGGACGAGGCTCGCGATGCAGTCGGCTTGTCGGGGAATTCGGTGGGAATGCGCTCCTGCCAGTCGGCTGGTAGTTCACCACGTACGCGACCTTGGAACTCAGCGCCCAACTCTGGGTGTGCTTCGGTATACCGCTGAACGAGATCATTCCACTCCTTGACGAAGCCCTCGCCACGAGCAGGAATATCAGCGAAGAACTCGCGCGCCGCATCGCCAATGACAAAGTGCTCCTCTGGGTTGAAGCCGAGCTTGCGCTTCATGTCGGCGACATCTGCAACGCCAAATGCCGCACCGTGGGCAGCTGCCTGTCCTGCAACCTTACTGTCGAGACCAATGACTGTGCGGACGTTGATGAAGGTAGGCTTCTCAGTGGAAGCGCGAGCCTTGGTCAACGCCTGGACGAGACCCTCAACGTCGTAGCAGCCATCCTCAACATCAATAACGTCCCATCCGGAGGCACGCATCTTGCCGTTGATATCTTCGGTGTTGGTGAGATCGACAGAGCCGTCACAAGTGATCTGGTTGTTGTCGTACATGATAGTCAGGTTGTTGAGTTTCCAGTGTCCAGCCAGAGAGATAGCTTCTAAAGCAACACCTTCCTGCAGACAGGCATCCCCAATCATACACCATGTGTGGTTGTTAACAACATCGTATCCGGGTCGGTTATATGTGGCGCCCAGGTTCTTCGAGGCCATAGCGAGACCGACAGCGTTGGCGACGCCCTGCCCAAGTGGACCAGTCGTGACTTCAACACCTTCATGCTCAATCTCAGGGTGACCAGGGCACAACGCATCAACGCGGTCAGAGTGGTATGACTTTAGCTGCTCAAATGTCATGGCCTTGTAGCCCGTCAGGTGGAGCCAGGTGTACTGGAAGAGACAGGTGTGGCCGTTGGACAGCACGAAGCGGTCACGGTTGAAGAAGTCCGGAGTGTGCGGTGCATATCGCATAATGTAGCGCCAAAGAGCGACTCCGATGGCTGCCATACCAATTGCACCCCTGTTCAGTTAGTCAAGTCCACTTTTTCTTGATGTCAATCTACCTACCCAGGGTGTCCGCCACCGAACTGCTGGCAAAGGTCGGCAATGAGAAGCCGGAAGGTCTTGAGCACAACATCATGCTGGCTGCTTGAGCCATTCACCAGAGAGGAAGTCATTATGGACACAAACGATGTGAAACAGTAGAAATTTGCGATTCTAAAAAGCAGTGCGCCCGTGGAGGCGCCTTTATAACTGGCGATGGAGGCAGGATTGCCGAATCGGGTAATCAGAGGCACTGCTGTCCGAATGGGGGAATTCTGCAGCAAGCGCGCATTCACTTCCTGCAATCACACTCGGAGTCACTCCGGAGGCTCCAGTTGCCCTTTCCCTCTGGCTGCGACTGTATATATTCTCGTGGCTCTTCTTCTTTTTTCCACTCTCAGTAATTTTCCTCCCTCACACCCCCCGCCATGTCGTTCCTCCCCAATCCCTCTCTCCAGGTCACGGCCGACCACCAGATCAAGCTCGTCGAGGCCCCCGTCCACGCCCCGGGCAAAGGGGAGGTTCTCCTTCACATCAAAGCCACTGGAGTCTGCGGGTCGGACCTTCACTTCTGGAAAACCGGTCGCATCGGCGAGCTCATCTTCCACGGCGACTGCATTATCGGTCACGAAGCCGCCGGTGTTGTCCTGAAGTGCGGCGAGGGCGTTACACATGTCCAGCCTGGTACGGCGTCCAAAGTAAAATACAGCTACACAGTACTAACGAATACCAGGCGATCGTGTCGCCATTGAGCCTGGCGTCCCATGCGAAAATTGCTTCCTGTGCGACGATGGCCGATACAACCTCTGCGAGGACGTCCAGTTCGCCGGTGTCTACCCTTACGCAGGAACAATCCAACGCTACAAAGTCCATCCCGCCAAATGGATACACAAGTATGCGCCTTCCCATGCCCTTTTTCCAGGGAGAGAGACCAATCGCTGACACCCATCAGACTCCCATCTAACCTGTCCTACCTTGACGGCGCCCTCCTCGAACCCTTGAGCGTGGTCATGCGCGGTATCCAAGTCGCACACATCGAACTCGGCCGCGGCGTCGTCGTCTGCGGCGCCGGACCCATAGGTCTCATCGCAGCAGCAGCAGCGCGCGCATCTGGCGCCCACCCAGTCGTCATCACAGATATCGACGAGAGCCGCCTCGCCTTCGCGAAGGAGTACATTCCCGCCGCCACAACATACCAGATAAACCCGACACTGGACTCTGAGGGTAACGCCAAAGCCATCCGCGCGCTCTTCGGGCCAGATGAGTACAGCGCCCCCGACCGGATTCTAGAATGTACGGGAGTCGAAAGCAGCGTGGTTACAGCGGCCTTCACAGCGCGCCGAGGCGGAGTTGTTGTTGTTATTGGCGTCGGCAAAGCTGTTATGAACAACCTTCCCTTCATGCACCTCTCGCTCGCGGAGATCGATCTCAAGTTCATTAACCGCTACCGCGATACGTGGCCGCCTGCGATCGCCTGTCTGGCAGGTGGGCTCCTAGACTTAAAGCCCCTGGTGTCGCATACATTTCCGCTGGAACGAGCGCACGAGGCGCTAGAGTTATGTGCAAACCGAGACCAGCCTAGCATCAAGGTTACGATTGTGGACGAGATTGACGCGACGATATGACAATGACAATAGACACTAGATATAGATTTCAAATCAATTACTTTTCAGATACGATGAATAAGATGTTGCTTAGATTTAGAAGATCGACAGCGATCGATGTGGTTCTGGTTGTGCCCCGCAATGTCTTTCTTTGTTGCAGAACAATATCAACACTCGCCTGGATTGTGATTGTTCCCGGCCCAGTGTTACTGCCCAGGAAACTCTACTTAACCCACTCCCCTGTTTGAAATCCAGAATCTTGGCTTTCCATGCATTAATAAACCCGGGAATACCAAGCGAGTGCCCAGCCAACACCAATATGCCGCAAGTCATTGTCGTGGGCGCCGGTTTCTACGGGCTCATTGCCGCAAAAACGTACCTGCAGGTCGCGGGTGCATATAAAAAGAGCGAAAAGCCAGACCAGGAACATCAAGAGGATGATCTGTTGATTATTGACTCTGCGTCTGATATTGGAGGGACTTGGTCGCGCGACAGGCTGTACCCTAACCTCCTGAGCCAGAACTCTTACGGTAACTACGAGTTCAGCGATCTGCCTCTCAACACCGCCGTTCCCGATGATTCTGAACAAGAAGGTTATGATAATTTTATTCCTGGATGGAAGATCAATCGGTATCTGCATGTTTGGACTGAGAAGTGGGATTTGAGGCGGCGGATTCGGTTGAATTGGAAGGTATGTTTTGGTTGCTGAATATATATAGTGTCTGATCAGAGCAGGTTACTCGTGTTTCTCGGCTGCCCACGAAGGAATGGGCATTGGACATTGTCGATCTGACAAATTCATCGTCTACGCCATTTACTGTTACGTGCGACAAACTTATCCTTGCTACTGGAGTTACCTCTGAGCCCAATGTCCCCGACATCGCGCATACCGGAGACCATCCTGTCCCTGCGGTTCACGCCAGAGACGTTGGGAAATATTGTCGCGAAAACTTCGGGTACCAACCAATCCCAGAGGTGAAAGAAGATCTCAAGAAAGAGACACAGTCGGTATCGTTCCCTAAATCAGTCGCTGTGTACGGGGGTGCCAAATCAGCCTTTGATCTTGTTCATCTTTTCGCCTCCCTCCACCGCAACAACTCATCATTCAATATCGAGACACGCCCTAACGAGCCAATCCAGGTGCATTGGATCATCCGCGAAGATGGACATGGCCCAGCATGGATGGTCCGGCCTACCACTCAATTAGGAAAGAAGCAGGTTCCAAGCGACCAGGCTGGTTGTACCAGGATGGTGACGATGATGAGTCCTTGCGTAAATGAGATCCCAAAACGCATTACGTGGCCGGGCTCAAGCTTGCTCCCCCGAATGGAGGGATCCTGGGTACGGCGGCTGCTCCATGGAAACCCACTGGGCCGAGCGGCGATAGCCCATCTGTGGAAGCAGGTCGACGCGGATATTCACGCCTTTGCAAACTACGATTCGCACCCAAAGATGGACAGGTTGCGTCCGGAAGCGAGGTAAGATAGCCCAGAGCGCTGTAGTCCATAGGCTGATAGGACAGCGCAATCGAATGCACGTCGATTGGTGGAATCGCCAACCACGCAGATCTCTGGGAGACGATCCGTGATCCAAATGTTCACATCCATCGAGCAAGCATTGCCCAAGTCTCGAGCAAATTGCCAGACACGAGTATTGATCTCAGCGATGGGACTAATATTCCAGCCGTTGACCTCCTTGTCCACGCAACGGGGTGGAAGTTTGCTGTTCCAATTTCATTCGATCCTCCTGCCTTGGGTGCGCATCTCGGGCTGCCATACCAGGCAGGGTCGGAGTATGACTGGGAGCCCATTGAGCAAGAGGTCGAGTCCAAGATGCGGTCCGACCTCGGCGCCAGCCTCTTCAAGCATGCCGCGCCACCAACGCGTGGTGTCCATCACCTATACCGACGCATCGCATCGCCATCGCTGATTGCAGAGGGAGACCGCTCGTTTGCGGCCATGGGGGCGCTTTACAACGGAGCAGTATCGGTCGTAGCCGAAGTGCAAGCTCTCTGGGCAGTGGCCTTCCTCACCGGCGGACTTGACGAGATCTGCGACGGGCCTCTCTCTAATCCAGAGAAGGTTTTTGAACGTGTGGCAGAGGATGTGGTGTGGAGCCGCCTAACTGGCACGGCCCTAAACGTGGACACGCTCCCGGTACGTGTTTAAACCGCGTTGTGTTTATTTTGTGCTGACGGTGTTGCATAGTATAATGACATGTTGATGCGCGACCTCGGGCTGAATCGGTACCGGGCAGGTGGATGGTGGTGGAAAGAATTGGTGGCATTGTATGGTCCACGGTCGTATGCAGGAATTGTCGACGAGTGGATGGAGATGCGGGCCAGGGGACGAGAATAAAACACTGACACGATGAAGAGACGATGAAGAGACGAGGAGGAAACCGGGGAGGAGGCGACTATGTGGTTAATGTTACTGCGAAGGACAATCGGGGTGGGGAGTGGTTGTAGTTGCCTGTTTGGGACGAGGAGGGGCAGGTGACGGTCGGCGTCATGTGGCCTCCACACTGCCGATCCCTTCCGTTCCAGTCAGACCAGTCGCCTTCCTAATCGGGACGGCATAACTGTTCGAGTTATTTCTGTCTGACTGTCGAGTTTCCCACCAGTGAGGATGTCGAATCCAATGAGAGTATCTAGCAAGACTACAATATGTGTATTATGTAAACAATGGCAGTTCTTTCCAATTACATAACTATGAGGGCATGATAGTGTCAGCTCTAAAGCCGTGACACGGTCTGTTCCGCGTATACAGTCTTCATTATGTGGTTTACCTTCGAGTTCAGTCTTGCCTGTGTCGTCTCGAACAACCGTGGCAATCCGCTGTCCCTGAATTCGATTCCCTGGAGAACCATCCTGGCCAGACCCTCCGCCGCAAGAAAGACCTGCGGCATGCCGTGTCCTGTGAAGCCGCCAATGACCCATTGATTTGTCTTTCCAGGGACCTGGCCGACATGTGGAAGGCCGTCGGCAGAGTATCCCATAACTGGTAGATGTCAGTAGACGCAGTACAAAGATAGATAGTCAATATGGGTCACGTACTCCCAGTCCACACCCGGTCTGTATATGCATGACTCTCCTCCCAACCCACAAAATGCCTCTGCATGTAATTATCGAAATATCGCACCGCCGATTCTAAGACACGACTGTCATCGCTGACATTGTACCAGTTATCCGGGCTATTGATGAATGCCGGTCTCGCGCCGCCGACAACAATGCTCCCGTCCTTGCGGGGGATCAGGTAGTCGTAGTTCCAGCTGTTGTGTCGGATGGTGTACGTCTTGGTTAATCGCCTGCTAGGAGTATTGAAAGGGGGAGGGACAATAATCCGACTGCATGTTCCTCTCACGGGCACGATGCGGTCTTTGTATTGCGGGAGGATGGAGGACGTGTAGCCGTTGGTTGCTACTATGACTTTCTTTGCGGCGACGGTGCCTCTGGGAGTGTGGACTATGTAGCGACGGGTTGATGATGAATGGGATTCAATGATAGAAGTGACAGGCGTGTGTGTTTGCAGGTTCACTCCACGCTGGACAGCCTTTTCCAGCAGATGCATGACCAGCTTATACGGCCATAGGTGCCCTGCCTTGTAGGTGAAGCATGCAGTGGCCCCTTTCATCCCTGAGAACTATACACATTAGTCACTGCATGATCTGGAGGGCTGCAGGATGTACCTTCTCTGCTTCTGCAGGCCCGATGTACCGTGTCTTCTTCGTAGGCTCACAGCCACTGGCAATTAAGCGGTCGTATCCATTCTTAAGACTATGGGCATGTCCTGCACTAAGCTGTACGTCAATTGCGTCGGTCACCGTCAGCTCGCAGTCGATCTTTTCTTCCTCAACCAAGCGCTGTATGGCATCAACATGCCGTGCCTCGAATTCCGCCACCTCCGTCGCTGCATCGACTCCATACTCGGTTGCTAGACTCGCAATGCGATTGTACGGGTCTGGCTTCAGATGGCCGCCTACATGTATTCAGCAAAGGCCATACCAGTTCGATCCGAACAAGAGAGTGACTGACCATTTCTCCCCGTCGCGCCTGAACAAGCTTGCCGGCCCTCCAGGATAACGATCGCCGGACGATTCGAACTATCTGTTTGCTCTAGGATATGATGCGTTACAGATGCACCGGCATACCCTGCGCCCACGATCACAATGTCACATTCTGCTGGGAGAGACTCGGTGGAGCGATGGTTGTCAAGATGGTGAGGCTCGGTTCGCCAGAAGGATGTGATTGAGTTGGGCGCGAGCGAAGGTGCTGACATGTTGGCTGGAAGCTTATCTGTGTGGTCTGGGCCAAGAATGTCTGACCAAAGATAGATGGATTGTTCTTTTATGTCACGGCGACTGTCGGACATTTCTCCGGTGGGAGAGGCCGCCGGTTTGGAGCGAGTTCCCGCCGGGATGAAGCCGGTGGGAGTGCAGGATGGAGATACCAGGTGGAGATGGTGGTCTTTGCCGATAGTAACCGAGGGTTATCTTGAAGGTTATCCTGTTGGAGATGGTATTATCGGAGTATATTGGAGATTATGTTGCATTTGATACCAGGGGGAGAGTTGGTAGTCACCCAGACTTAGTTACTACCATTTAACTATAGACTACATATTAACGGCAGTATAAAAAGTAAATGAACAACTACATAGTATTATGCAGAAGTCTGGTGCGCGATGATCTTATCAGCCATTCCAGGCAAAGTCTCATCAATGACATCCATCTCGCCAAACAGCTCCGTCAACGGTTCCTTCTCCCAGATTGACGAATACGCCCCTTTAAACCTGTAATGATAATGTTAGTATATTTACCAGCCCAGTGAAACGACCCAGCTCAGTAGAGAACATACCCAGCCCTCCTCGCCGCCGAAACATCCCACATATGCCCAGCCGCAAACCAAGGCACCCTGCCCCCATTCTCCGCAACCAACTTATCCAGCAATGGCCGATACGCCGCAGGATCAGGCTTCCCAACACCAGCAGAATCACACGAGAGCAGATCCTCAGCCGGCATCTCAATGCCCGCGCGCGCAAAATACCCACCAACCCGCTTGATATCCCCCGCCGTAAAGCACCAAACCCTAAACCCGGCATCGCGCAGCTTCTGCACGCACTCTGCTGCACCAGGACGCATTGTTAGTCCGGCGTACTGCTCCATGATATACCCCAGGTCCTTATCTGATGCGAACTCGCGCGGCTCGGAGATCCCGGCCATCCAGAGCATCCGGTAGAACAGGGCGCGGAAGACGTCGGCGAAGACGGTGTATTTTCCTGACATGCTGAGGTATGTGTATTCGCGCTCGGCGACCTCGATCCAGGTGTAGCCTAGCAGTGAGGGCTTAATGCCTTCAGCGCGTAGGCGCTCGCCGAGCTGGTGGTCGATGGCGGCGAAGAGGTGGTCGTAGCCGACGAGGGTGCCGACTACGTCGAAGACGACGTTTTTGGAGCTCATGATAACGGGACAGTTTGAAATGTTACAGGGTGTTGTAGTAGGCTTGCAAGAGAAAAGACAAGGCTGTTATCAAGTAGACGCCCCTCCCCCACTTCTCGCTCCCGGCGGCAGCAGATCAACCGGTGCAATGCCGGCGGACCAATGCCGGTCGATAACGAGGGCTGATAGGATGGCAGAGCTACCAGTTGGAGACGATATGGGACAGAGAGACATCAGCATATGAAGGGCCTTCTCCCAGGTCTGGTCGGCCTGGTATACCTACTGACGGTATACGAACTCTGGCACCATGGGCGACACTCTCAAGTCGGTCGGCCACGACATGGAATCAAAGGGCGCTGTTAATGCGCAAACAGATATTGAACGTGTGGCTACAACATCAACTGAGATTAAGGGTTCTGCGACAGCGATCAATCCTGACGATGTCGGATACCATCGCTCTCTGACCAGGCGGAAGGTGATGATGATGACTTTTGGGGCTGGCATTGGCACTGGACTCTGGGTGGGAACTGGACAGGCCTTATACTACGGTATGCTTATCTATACTCGTGTACAGGGAGATACTGATGAAGACAGCCGGTCCTGCTGGGCTCGCCATCACCTATACTTTGACAGCGTAAGTGCCAGCGCAAACCCAGAGTGCATTGCTAACAGATTGTTAGTATCATTGTATACGCCCAATACTCCTCAATCGGAGAAATGACTACATACATGCCAGTCCATGGTGGCTTCATTCGCCAGTGCTCCGAGTTCGTGGATCCAGCATTTGGCTTTGCTATTGGTATCAACTTCTGGTTTGCCGTGAGTAGACCTCCCCTCCAACTTGCTTGGCCATTGCTCACTTCGCAGTGGGTGATGATCATCCCAGCAGAGATCACAGCAGCTGTCAGTGTCCTGCAGTTCTGGGAGCAGACAAGCGTCCTCCCCTTGGCGGCGTATATAACCATCTTCCTCGCCGCCATGGCCTTTGCCAACATCTTCCACGTCCGGGTATACGGTTATATCGAGTACTACATGTCGTTTATCAAATGTGTCGCCGTCGTGCTCATGATCTTTTTCATGTTCATCATGACATCTGGAGGCATCGCTGCCACCAACGGGCCCATCATCTTCCACTACTGGAAGTCACCAGGGGCATTCCACAACGGGATAAAGGGGATTGCAAAGAGTTTTGTGCAGGCTGCGTTTAGCTTCGGTGGAGGTATCTACTCAGTCATTTCTGTTTACTATATAGTCAATTTACTCACACTCCCAGGCGAGCACATCGCAGTCATAGCTGGCGAAGTCGCCGACCCCAGACATACAATCAAGAAGACCGTCCGCCCTGTATTCTGGCGCATGTTCACCTTCTTCGTCGTCAATATCTGGCTCGTCGGCATGTGCGTTCCCTACAACGACCCGGATCTCGTCGACGGCAGTGGAACCCTGGGAAGTCCGTTCGTGATTGCGCTTAAGCGCGCTGATGTCTGGGGCCTGGCGCACGCAATCAACGGATTCATTTTCCTGAGTGTCATCAGCTGCGGTATTACAAGTGTATATGTTGCTAGTCGCAGTCTCACGGCCCTGTCGGATCTGCATATCATCCATGGATTCTTCGGCAAGAAGGATAAAAGTGGGAGGCCGTTTGTCTCGATTGCGATCTGTCTGGTCCTGGGCGGCGGGCTTTGTTACCTGAATGTTGATAGCACGGGGATAATTGTCTACGGGTGGTTTTCGTCTTTGGTAGGTTTTTCTGAATATAATACTTTAGCAGCCTGGCTAATATCACGGCTGTTGCAGGTCGCAATCGCCACGCTCTTCCAATGGGCCTCAATCTACATCGCGCATCTTCGCTTCCGACAGGGTCTGCGCGTCCAAGGGAAGAATCTCCGCGATCTACCGTTCAAGGGCCTGTTAACCCCCTATGCGCAATATTTGAGTCTCGTCATTGTCCTGTTTATATTCGGGTGTGAGTTCTACCTTGCCTGTTTCCCGTTCGGGGAGAAGGGGTCTGCGAAGAGCTTCTTCTCGACGTATCTTGCGGCGCCGTTGTTCTTTTTTGATTACTTCGTCTACAAGGTGAGTGCCTATCTGTATGCTTTATGTTCAAGGAAAGCTATGAGAATGTGGGAGGGATATTAACATGCTACAGTGGTGGTTCAGGACGAGGATTGTCAAAGGCAGTGAGATGGACTTCTCGCCGGCAATTGTCTTTGACGAGCAGGATCGAGCGCGAGAGATGAATAGAGAAGCAGAAGGAGAGAAAAAGAAGACGCCGTGGTTGAAACGTGTACAGTATGTGGTATTTGGTTAGGCATATCGTTATTCATAGCAGTATTCATCCACGATTTATTCAGTCATCCAGTCTGAAGGGGAGAAAAGACATTAGGGTCCAATGCAAAGCCATCACTCGGCCATGTATTAAGCAATTCCTGCACCTCACTTCCCTCTCCGAGTCGAGGCTCTGAGTTTAGGAATGACAGCGGACTGAATGATGACAGTTCTAGGTCTGTTATACCCCCCGGGTAGGTATCCTGCTTCATGGCATTGGTCCAGTGTTTGAATTGAGTGTACGCAGAGGGCTCATCCTGGGAAGTATGCCCATTACGCTCAGCCTCGTTCACAGCTAGAGAGGACTGCCGAATCGCGGCATCCAGTGACTGGAGATAGGAGATCTCAGACTCTGAGGAGCTACCCCCCGTCATGCGCCGGATCATGGCCATTCCCCTGCTCAGTTCATCCTGGAACCGGTGCAGCTTGCGCGAGTTGAGTCGTTCTGCGAGTATGACGAGGAGTGCAGCGCGGCACGAGCTGAACTCTGTATAGGATGCCCGACAGAGACCTGTATTGGTTGATAAAGAGTGGAGAGTATCCAGAATCTCGAGGGCGCTTTTCACGCAGCCCTGGACTAGAATTACTCTGGGATCACTGTCTGCATGCTCTTCTACCGGAGGGTCTGTCCAGTCGCTGGCAAACATGAATGGGCGGCCCATGTAGACATAGATCAGCAGGTATGTCATCTTCAGATGTGAATTCTGGCGGAACAACGGACTCTCTGGTGTTGTATCGCGACATTCGATGGTCGAAGGGAGTGAGTCCCACCACTGCCCTAGATGTGTTCGGAGTTCGATAAGACGGTCGAGGTACTCGGGGATGAAGCGTTTCGGGCAGTTTCGAAGTAGAGTACTACAAGGGGATTAATAGGTGGTCTTTAAGGGCTTATCATTCACGTACAGTGTCTCTGATACTTCTCCCAACCACGAGCTCAGCTTGATATAGGCCATCATGTTGGCGTAGTTGGGCGACGAAAAGGACGGCGCATCGGATGGGAGATCGGTGCTGATATCTGACTTTGCTATGGATGCTGGGCGGCCATGGAAGATACTTATTCTCCTAATGCCTGTTAATGGCTGTCGATACTGAAAGTTGTCGATCTGACACACTTATCCAATGTGCATGCGGTCCAAAAGACTCGATTCCGCGTTTCAATAATCCTGGGATCGCACTCGCCTACGTATTTCCGATGCATTCCATTCTGGATGGCCATCTTGACTGCAATCCCAAGATACGAGTAAGACAGCCCTCCAGTGGACAGAGGCAGTGCGTAAAGTGCAAGCAGGAGAAAGGCCTGTACGCTCTCGTGGGACGCAACCAGGAGCACATCGGGTACCAGGCGGCATGCGATATGGTACAACGAGAGCCCGACCGAGTCCTCTGAGCACAGATTCAGGCCTTCATTATCTTCTTGACCTTCTTCCATATGCGCGACTTGTGTTCCGATTGCGAGGACCGCAAAGAGCGAGCATACCCAGGGGATATCGCTCAGGGTGTATTCTGTCGATGCGGCGTAGCAGCGCTCAACCCGTTCCTGGATCCAGGATCGCTCCATGTAGAAGACGTTCACGGCGGCATATTTGAAGAACATGCCAATGAGGAACTCGGTGATTGGTCGCGGAGGCAGGTGGTTCATTGCTTGGGAGACGAGGTGGATGGAGGACTGGAGCTGCGTTGGTCGCCAGTACTCCTTGACCTGCAACAATCAGCATCAATATCCAATTTTATATAGACGCATCTCGCACCCTGAACCTCTCCATCTGGCCGATCTTGCGCCTCAGCTTCTGCGAGAAATTCCAGTGCGAAAACTCCCCCGAGTAGTCTACCAATATCAGCACCGCGTCTCCCCCGGTTCAAGGAACTCACGCGCGATATCCCTCGACACAAACTGCACATCGAACGGCTCGTCCACGTTCGGCGCATCCCCTTGCGATGTCCCTCCAAGTCTCGCGACAATGCGACCGACATTCTCCTCGTCCAGCGACACGTTTCCCAGGAAATGGCGCACGATCCGTTCCAAGCCCTCTGCTCGCGACGTGCTCTCCTGGCTGTGAACACCAGCGGAATATCTCCTTGACAGGACACTACCGCGGACTGTACACGGTCGGCCGAGTCGTTGGCATCTCCAGCATGGAGGCCCGCCTTCGCACTTTTCCTTCTGTCGTCGGCAGGTGTCACATCTGGTGCTGTGAGCGTTGCTCGAGTAGATAGGGCGAGTGCGACTTACGCAAGAGAGGCACGTCGTCTGCCGGGGCGAGCTGTATGATTACTTGTACTTCTCTCGTATGTTTCCATTGGGAATTCCGGTTGTTTCTGATCATGAATGACGGTAAGAGAGTCTGGGCTGGCATTCGTATCGACTTCTCCGCTATCAGTGAGGGGTCAGTCGGGGTAATCCTAACTTGTTCGGGCATAATCCGGTTTCTTTATCGCATCTGCAGCTGTTTCTTTGTTTAGATGTAAATGTGGATGGAGGGTAGTGTGTTCTTTATCTATGCCCTAACTGCAGTACAGGGTTGACGTGCAGTATACGCAGTGGGCAGGACCAACACCGTTGCAGATACAGCTGGATTTATGACCATTCAGCATTCTACCGTTAATAGGCAATTGGCTTTCCTTGAGTTATTCGTTCAAAATACCCAACCCAGAATTACACCTGTCGTGCGTGGCAGATGGCTGTCAAACGGCAAGATGAGCTCTATAGGGCAAAGCCTTAACCCAGCATCAACGCTTTTCTTTTCTATGGGTGGTTATTTTGGGAGTGGGCAACTGCGAACGCTGGAATGATTGCATTCAGTTGCGTTGGCTTACTGGGGACAGGGGAGTGGGTGTTTCGGTCGGTGTTAATGTGACAGGGAGGTTTAACTTGGGTTTTATTGAAACTGCTGACCTTCACGAATATCCCAACGGTGTAGATGCGTTTCAGCCGCGTAGACAATGTAGTCTACCTGTGAGAGATCACGGTGGCAGGTTCTTCGTGGATTACCCTCGAGGGCAGTCTGATTGCGCACCAGCACAAGAGGCAGCATAATATCAGCATAAGATCCAGCACAGATGCAACTCGGAAATAAGGAGCTCTCCTTGCTTGAACAAGTCCGAGACTTGATACGAAAAACGAAACCTCCTGCCCAAGACGTTTGTAGTTCGTCCCCGTTCCACGGTTGATACTGGCCGTGGACAGCGTTATTGGCCGTTGTCGTTGTCGGCACGAGGTTCCCCTGAGATGATTCTGTTGATTCTGCAGAAGAGCGTGGAGAATGTCCCAAATGAAGTTGGAGTTCGTCCAATAGTGATCCAATAATGCAATCAGATTATCTCTCCACGAGCCCACGGTGGATGAGCCAAGAACGTTGTGCTCCACGCGTTTTGGCAGTTATGCACTCCTGCTTGATACGGCCAAAGATACTTTAGCCTACATACAAAAGTCAGTACTGGATAGATCTCTGCAGTGTATACTCCGGCTCTGCTGTCAAAGACCGTATCACGCTGCAACACTGCGCCGCTGACTCGCATCCTGCTGGGGATCATGATGCGCCACGCGGTGAGCAAGTGGAGCCAGGAGACAAACTCGCAAGTTAATCTGGAGAACTTGCCTGGAACTGGCAAATCGGCATTGAGAAGAAGCCCCCCTGTATCATGAAGTCCCCACTGTCTCTTGAGATAGTCCTTTTAACCGCGTGGACAAGCCCCTTGGCACTCAATCGTTCATACTGCTCCGCGTGGCATGCGTCAGCGTGGGTTCGTTCGTTCGCTAGGTTAGTTATCTTGATTCATGGCATTCATTTATCAGTCTCTGCCTCCCTCCGCTGCTCGAGAGGTGCGTTGCTTTTCATCCGCTCTGCCCTGATGTCTTGCGCCGCGCCTCGCCGTTGCTTCGAGCACCGGCGTTCTCTGCTCTGGCCTGCGATTGCGAGTGCGATCGTAGGTCTTCTTTACCTGTTTTACGTTTTTGCAGTGCCGCAGCTGCTGCGGTTCGATTTCCGCTTGGGCCTGAGCTGGTACGACCTCGGCGCCCACGGTTTTGGTCCGTCAAGGGGCTATGTCTCCTTCGAAGATGAGTCGCCTGTCCTGGAGATTGTCGAGCCCGAAGGTGGTGCTGGATGTGACTCGCGTTATACGTTTTTGGCACCGCGCGGAGACTCGGTTCCCCAGTCGGGGCCCATGATTCTCGATGCCCAGGGGGAGCTGGTGTGGATGAAGCATAACTGGGAGACAACGCAGGACTTCAGAGTCCAGCAGTATCAGGGGGAGGACTTCCTGACATATTGGGAGGGCAACCAGATTGAAGGAAGAGGGTTCGGAACGTGGTATATGGTGAGTTGCCGGTCATTTCCAGATCTTGGGCAGGCATTTCTAGATGCAGATCAGGCTCTAACAGACTCTCTATAGCTCGACTCGACTTATACGCCTCGCTACGTGATCAATCCGGTCGGAAACTACGGCGCTGACCTGCACGAATTCCATATCTCGGCCGACGATACAGCTCTGGTGACGATATACGACCCTACTCTGGCGGATTTGACCTCGGTCGGCGGCCCCGAGATTGGCTGGATATACGACGGTTTGTTCCAGGAAATCGATATTGCAACTGGCGATTTGATCTTCGAATGGCGAGCATCGGAGCACCTTGATATCAACAACACGTACCACCCTCTAGCGGCACCGGCGGGCAATCGACGGGACTCTGCCTTTGATTACTTCCATATAAACAGCGTCGACAAGGATACAGACGGGAACTACCTCATCTCGGCGAGGCATTTCCATACAGTCATCTGCGTCTCGAAGGATACGGGCGAGATTCTCTGGACTCTTGGTGGCAAGGCAAACGACTTCCAAGATCTCTCCGACGGTAAAGCGACGAGCTTTGCCTGGCAGCACGATGCTCGCTGGCATCCAGAGCTGAACAGCATGACCATCTTCGACAACTCAGCCCATTCCGGTGAGGACCCAGAGTCTGCAAGCCGGGGCATGGTCGTCTCCCTTGATATCCCTAACCGGCAGGCAACTCTGCGCGCCGAGTATTACCATCCTTTTCACATCCAGACTGTCTCTCAAGGCAACGTGCAGCTTCTCAACGGCACCGACCGTGTCCTCGTTGCCTGGGGTCACAGTGCAGCATACAGCGAGTTCAGCGCGGACGGACAGCTGGAATGCAATGTGCATTTCGGGGCCTCCGCTTACTTTAATTTTGGGCGTGTTGTCTCCTACCGTGTACTCAAGGGAGAATGGACCGGGAACCCCCAGACTGAACCTGATGCTGTAGTCTCTGGGGGTATGGTCTACGTGAGCTGGAACGGCGCAACCGAAGTCGCAGCCTGGCGACTTGAGACGTTGGATTTTACCCTCAACAACACCATCACCGGTGAGCTGGACCTTGACGGTGATGCTGTCGCGTTGGGAGAATACGCAAAAACAGGATTCGAGACCGAAATTCCCCTTCCCAGCGACTTCGACAGCCCGATATTCCGTCTGGCAGCACTGGATGCGGAGGGGAATGTTCTGGAAGTTACAGTCCCACTGCAGCGAGATTCTGATGAATCATCTGCTGATGAAGTGCTCGATCTACACTACTTGATTATCGGAATCGCCATTGTCGCCGGTACGTGCGGCCTGGTTGCTGCGGTGTACCGAATGTGGCCTTCCTGTCGAGGTCGTCGCCATGCTCCCTGGCGTCAGAGTGAATACCATTTGATTCCAGTCCGTGAGCGTGAGCGCAACGAGGCTGACCGTGACCCTCGTTGATTCCTTTTACCGAACAATTGGTAGGGAAATCTACATTTGTAGGCACCTCCGGAGTCTTGGTGCGGCCTTCCTAATACGGAACGAGTGAGGCCTCACCTTCCGTTTCCTTCCACTCTTCCTCTTCATCGTCGGGGAATCATCGGTCCATTACTCCTAAACAGCGTTAACCGCTATCGTCGCTCTACTACATACTAGACGATTGCTCTTGCACCCGCTCGAAGACCTACATTATCACAACCATGCAGACACCAGCGTCGGGACGAATGGACCGGGAGGACCAGACGAGGCTTGCACGATACCAATACCGTATGCTGCACATGCAACACAGCAACTATGAGCCTAGCGACTTCAGAAGCGGCCGGGTGTCGATTATGAAGAAGGTCATGGAGCTGTTCCCAAGCTTGGAACTACCGGATTACCTCCTCACCCTGGAGAGACTGGCGTACATGGAGCAGGGGAGGCATTTGCTCGAGGACCACGCCTATGAGTTCAAGCAGCTTGCATACACCCTCCCGTCCAAATATGAATCACTCACCGTGACCTGGTTCGTCCGCAGTGTGTCTGATCGGGTCTCGAGGAAGATCTTGAACGGGATACTTGCTACCTTTACCAGCACTGGCATGGAGTGTAGTCTGGAGGATATCATTCAGATAGCAATGGCAGTCGACGAGGTCGATCTGGACGACCCCCAGCCCAAGAACCCAACACAACAGTCAGAGTCCGACATCAAGTTGCTCATGGACGTCGTTGCTGTCCAGAAGATTATCATCGAGACCCTGGCGGACCGACTTGAACAGCTACAGACTCCGAACTCTGATGCACCGGTCGAAGATATACAAGACCACAACTATCAGCAACCAAATCAACCGCCGTCCGAGATACAACCAGAGCGTCCAGCCTGTGCCCAGCAATAGACTTGGTGCCCAGAGATACGACCTAGTGGTTGCGAGATGGGGCAGCATTTTCAACACTGATACGTTGCAAGAATAGCACTTCATTCATTTATCTCTTTTCATTCATTCGAGATATGTATGTACTGGACTCTATTGATATCATGATGTCGTGTGAAGGATTGGTATCGGTTGTCTAAACGTTGAAATATAACCACGCTCATGAGACTCAGTATTCAAGTGTCTGCTTGATGGCGTCGTAGATTCCTATTTCTAATTAGCGAAATAACATTCAGTAGGTACCTTGAACACTCACTCGCAACATCAGGGAGAATCAGTTTCTCGTACGTGAGACCGGTATGTGTGCTCCATCCTGCCACCCGCTTAACTGGAGCCTCCAGCCTCAAGAATGCGCCTTCTTGGATAGTCGCCGCCACTTCAGCACCAACACCATAGTTTATCATACTCTCATGTACGACAATGGCCTTCCCCGTCTTCTTCACACTATCCAGTACTGTTTGCCGATCCCATGGGTATATTGTCCGCAAGTCGATCAGCTCCACGCTTGCGCCCAGAGCCTTTTCGGCGGCCGCAATAGCTGCTGAGCAAAGGTACAGAGGCTGGCCATATGAGACGATTGTAACATCATTACCTGGTTTCACGACCTCCGCCTTGTTCAGAGGGATGGTGTAGTATTCGTTGGGAACGTGCTCGACGGCGGCACGGTAGAGCACCTTTGGCTCCATGAAGACAACGGGGTTTCCACTTTCAAAAATCGAAGAAAGCAAAAGACCCTTGGCTTGTGATGGTGAGCGTGGCACAACAACTTGGACGCCGGGGATATGCGCAAACAGCGCTTCTGGAGATTGTGAATGATATCTGGACAGACACACATGGTTAGCTCAAGTCGCAATTCACATTCATTTAAAGCGCCAACTCACAAAGCTCCATGTCCTACAGCGCCGCAAGGCATCCGAACTACCATTCCACCTACATTTCCCCCGGTCGCTCCCTCGCGGTATCGAAATTTAGCCGCCTCGTTGACGATCTGGTCAAATGCGGGGAAGACATAGTCTGCGAACTGGATTTCCGCAATGGGCTTCATTCCCTCCGCCGCAGCACCAATCGCAAATCCCACAATCCCCTGTTCTGTCAATGGTGTATTGAAGACCCTCTCTGAGCCGAACTCCGTCTGAAGGTCCATGGAGCATCGAAAGACGCCGCCAAAGGCGACATCCTCGCCGAAGAGCATAACCTTGTTCGATTTCACTAACGCGGTTCGGAGTGCGGCATTTATGGCCTGGTATAGGTTCATGGACTTGGACGTGCTGGACGGAGGGAGATCGAAGGCATTGGAGAGCGAGGAGGAGGAGTGGTGCAGCAGCGGCGTGGATTTGTAGTCGATTGGGAGGTTGAGACGTGTTGAAGGCGTTGGAGCGGTTGAGTAGCCCCGGCCGCAGAGGCGCGGGACACGGTGAGGCCGTAGAAGAGAAGCCATGGTGAGGATAGGGATAGAAGCAGGAGTGGACAAGAGCGACGGTGTCTCTCTCTCCCTTTCTGCTTTTATTCCCCAGAGTCACAAGTGAGTTCATGCGGGGAATGCCGCGGATAACCGAGCTTACTGCTGCCTGACGGAGCTGGCAAAAACTAGCCGCCGGCTGTTCTGCCTTGGTGCCTTGGTGCCTTAATGCCTTGATGCCTTGATATCTTGGTGCCTTGCAAGTGTTACCGGCCCGTCCACCGGCAGTGCTCCGATTCATCTTTCACCCACAATTCTCCCACTTCAGCTCTCAATTCCAGACAGTACCAAAGAAAGAAATACCGACCCATCCATTGGCTGTTGGTTAGTAATCGGTCGCCGTCGATTGCGAGACCGGAGAACGAAGCAGCGACTTCTGCATACTCGCCAGTCACTTATCGGATCGTTCCCATGCTCTCCATAGTACATACGGCATCGACAAGACGGATTCAGGTCATGCTCACAGAAATCATGTTTGGAAGACAGCATTGTTGCTCATCAAATCGAATTGGACGTTGAGCATTTCTTGCGGTTTTGTTGCTGGATCCACGCATCGGTGGAGACAACCTCAATAGGTTAAATATATTCCCACCCCAAGAACGCATTCAACTTACTCCATAGTAAAATTCAGACCCCTCCGATGCCGCTTATCCGAACATTCCTGTCGCCGCTCCGTGTTCCATTCGAATTCTCGATTCAGCCTGGATCCATTGGTCTTGTCAATCGACCGCCGTCCTGAGATCGGAGCCTTCCCGCATACATAACCGCTTCCGCAGCTGCGTGGTTCATCACCCCGGATTTATGACTCAAGGCCCAGAATCCTCTTGCTTCACCAATCATGGACCGGCAACGGGTGGCTGAGAGAGCCCTCCATGACCAGACCAACATCCTCCCACGTGCCCAGCTGCTGGTCGTTTTCACAGGGCTGGCAATATCATTACTCATTACCTTTGTGGACCAAAATGGCATCAGCGTCACACTGCCTACTATCGCCGCGGACCTTGATGCCCGGAATACCATATCCTGGGCAGGCACCTCATCCTTGATTGCAAACACCACATTCACGGTTCTGTATGGCCGGCTCTCTGATATCTTTGGCCGCAAGGTCATTTATCTGTCCGCGCTCGTGTTACTCTGTATATCAGATGTGCTTTGCGGTGTATCAGCCACCCCCGAGATGTTTTATGTCTTCCGTGGGCTAGCCGGTCTAGCTGGGGGTGGAGTCACTTCGCTGACTATGATTATCGTCTCTGACATTGTGACATTGCAACAACGTGGCAAGTATCAAGGCATTCTCGGTGCTGCCATGGGGCTAGGAAATATCATCGGCCCATTTCTCGGCGCTGCCTTCATCATGAACGCAACCTGGAGGGGCTTCTTCTGGCTCATCGGTCCGCTAGCTGCATGCTCTGCATTGATAGGGTATTTCCTAATACCAAACAACCATAAAAGAGACAGATTGTCCAACAATGTGAAACGTATCGACTTTTTCGGCATACTCACATCTTCTGCTGCTGTTATTCTTCTACTTATTCCCATATCTGGCGGAGGGTCTTACTTCAACTGGGATTCTGCCATGGTGATAAGTATGCTTGCCATTGGAGGATGCTCGTTGATTGTGTTCTTACTTGTTGAGTGGAAAGTAGCTGTCCTCCCCATGCTTCCAGGTAGAGCCACCTCTCCCATTCATATGTGCCTGATCTGACCGTTCGCAGTCGTACTATTCAAAAACAAGGTCATCTGCGCCCTGTTTCTCCAGAATTTCCTTCTGGGTGGTGTTTACCAAGCATATCTCTACTACCTCCCATTGTACTACCAGAACGCCCGCGGCTGGAACCCAATTGTCTCGGCTGCTTTGACATGCCCAATGATGGTTTGCCATTCACTCACATCTATCGCATCGGGCCAGTATATTTCCCGCCGCAAGCGATACGGCGAATTGATCTGGATCGGATTTGGCCTATGGACACTGTAAGTTCCAGTACAAAGAGTTTTCTGGCGATTGGCAATTGCTAAATACGTTGTTAGGGGCGCCGGTCTTATGATCAGGTTCGACCGGACGACCAGCCCAGCTGTCATCGCAGTATCCGTTGGCATTGCTGGCATAGGGATTGGAAGCACTTTCCAGCCCACAATGATTGCATGTCAAGCCCACTGCACAAAGTCCCAGCGGGCAGTGGTCGTATCAGGTCGCAACTTCTTTCGTTGCCTCGGGGGTGCATGCGGACTCGCCGTGTCTGCGGCGCTTCTTCAAGCCGTTCTTCGCTCTAACCTCCCCGAAGCATACAAGGGTCTTTCCCATTCTACATACACCCTTCCGTCGAAGGATGGAATTTCCGATGTGGACTGGGAGAGCATTATGGGTGCATACGTGGCTGCTTCTCGAGCAGTGTTCATCCTGCAGGTCCCGCTGATCGGGGCATGTTTCCTGTTGTGCGCATTCGTCCGAGACCGGGGGCTTGAACGACCGAAAGATCCAGATGAGAAGGCTGCCAGCGATCAACATAAGCGTAAAGAAAGTCAACCATCCAACGAGCCTATTTCTCAACCACCCGAAGCAGAGCAAGTCAAGACGAACGGCCACCCCGCTAGGATCTAGGTCGTTTTCAGACCGCCCTCGTACCTAAAACCGTGGACGTCGAACCGTTCTTTCGAAAAGCCGAATGGCATTTCATCACCCAGCCCCAGAACTCTCTCAAATGCATTAGTTACCCTGTTGATCTGTCTAACACGCATTTCTGGCCCCACGGCTGGATGTCTGATCAAATTCTAAATCGAGAGACCTCGGCGATTAACCCCGCATCCGTGAAAATGGAATAACCGCTACCCCTTATATCCCGAACTCCCACGTCCTTCTCAACACGGTGCAAAGCAAATTAGAACTGTATACTCTTCGCAATGACTGACGTAGCCAAACCCCCATGTCACGTTAACGGGACAGCGTTCATCACGGGTGCTGCCTCCGGTACGACTACTGCTTCCTCGACACCCACGTATAAAACAGAATGCTAACAACGTCAAGGCATCGGAAAGACCGTAGCCCATGTCTATGCTCAAAACGGCATAGAAGGCCTCGCGCTGGCAGACGTCAGCATCCCCAACCTCGAGTCCGTTCAAGCAGAACTTCGCGAGCAATATCCCCACGTCCGCGTCGAGATATTCACCGTTGACGTGACAAAAGAGGAGCAAATAGCAGCCGCTGTGCAATCAGCCGCCGACAAATTTGGTCGCATTGACATCTCCATCCATGGCGCTGGTATTGGGGGTAAACCGGCTCCAACGCACGAACTTCCACTATCGGACTGGCAGCGTGTCATTGACGTCAACCAGACGGGTGTGTTGTTATGTGATAAATGGGTTGTTCAGCAGATGCTGAAGCAGGAGTGAGCGGCCCCTCCCGTGTCATGTATCCTAACAACACCTCTTGCTGACTCCTTTTAGACTGCGCCCAGGATACGAAGGACGCGGGATTATCGTCAATCTTGCTTCGATGTACGGAATCAAAAGTCCCGACGGCACAATGGGAATTGTTGCGTATACGGCCTCGAAACACGGTACAGTGCCTATGCTTTTTTTTTATTCCCTACTAGATCGTAGACTAACAAGAAATCATCACAACAGCGATTGTTGGACTGACTAAATTTGTATACCTCCTTAACCCCCCCTTTCGTAACAGCCACACAATCCTAACTGAACCAGGACGGAAGAGCATATGCAGATCACGGAATTCGTATCAACGCTATATGTCCCGGGTAAGCTCCCTCCCAGTGCAATTTCAATAATATCCAACAAAAGGAACTAATATAATGATATGGCAGCTACGTCGACACACCTTTAATCAGGCCAGCACTCAAATCAGGATTTATCGACATGGAGATTGACAAGTGTGCTCTTAAACGGCCAGCTAGACCGGAGGAGATTGCTAATGCGGTACTCTTCCTCACGTCGAGCATGGGCAGTTATATGTGTGCCAACGCGCTAATTGTGGATGGAGGGGTGACATCGTGAGAGGTGGGCTTTATCCACGGCTTGCTTGAATTTTCATTTGTTCTTTGGTCGCCATCGCTGAGTGGGTATGATATCTAACTGTCGGGGTGCTCGTCTGTATGCGGGTTATGAAAGCGGCAACCTATGGAATTGTGCACGAAGATTAACCAAAGCCAAGCTTGTCTCGTATATAATACCTATATCCACTAGATTCAATTGCGAATATATAAACAAGTCATCACAAAAACAGCACTGATGGCTCAAAACACGTAGATACAAATTCATATCCAATATACAAATTGACAGAAATCCTCTTCATCAGAGCCACTGTGCCACTTCATCCCTCTCGTCTTCTCCATCATCCCCATTATTATACCTTCTCCGATATCTGCGACCATGAGAACCGCTGCGGTCACTCACTGCCAATCTTTTTGCCACCTCATTCGCATCGAACAAGCTCACAAGCTTCCTCTTCGTGCTCTTCCCTTCTTGAACCTTGGGTTTGCAAAGGTTATAAATATCCCGCTCCACCCAATTAGTTCTCTTAGGCTGCTTCTTAACAAAGTCGTTGGGTGCTTTATGGACAATCCGCAACGAGGATAGGTCGTTGCTGCGGCCATAGTTCCTCCAATTATCATCATTCCACCTCGACGGACTCTCAGGCGGACCGTCGGTCATTTTCGCAATCCATTTATTCTCAGCGAGCTCGGCGGGCGTGGCTCCGACTGCATTTTCGCGGTGCAGTAAGTCAGGCCGACGTTCGAGGAATATCTCCAGTGCTACGCCATCGAGTCCATTGACTGCGTTGTGGAGCACGGTGTTTCCGGATCCATCGAGTAGCTCGAGGTGCCTTTGGCCTGTGGGCTCAGCGAGATCAAGGATTGTTTTGAGAAATTGGGCGCGCGAGTCTCCGTCCCAGCTCTGGCATTTGGTCATCCAAAGGGCAAGTGGGGTGAGGGAGCCGGGCTGTGAGGCGCAACGCTCGACGAACATCGAGGGGATAAGAAGAGGGTCTATCAGGCTTAACATATCGTCGAGACGCATGAATTTGGGCCACAATGAGGGCACTATGGTGAGATGCATGAGATTCTTCCCCTCGAAAGCACGCACTGTTTGGTTAGCCCCGGCTGAAATGAGCGTTTTGGCGAACTCAAACTTGTGGGTGTAGAATGCAATTGCGAGAGGCGTATATTCGTCATCGGACTTGATCTCGAGGCAATGAGGCATATTGTCGACCAGATACTCGACCAAGCGTCCTGAATCCTCGGTGTATTTCGAGAGGATGGCACAGTGCAAGACTAGGTCGCCTATTCATTAGTTAGTATAGGTCAAGGATCCAAATTGATGAACTAAGAAGGGGGGGGGTCTTACGCCGAGAGCCCAGCCAGTCAAGGATTGACTGCTCCATTCCTTTCTCTGACATGGAAAGCTTCTTAAGCCTCGCGTCCCTTTTGTGTGCCCTGGCAAACTCGGTATAGTACCGGCCAGGTGCTGTACCTAAGAACCACTCCACAGTCGCCAGATTGCCCTCTCGAGCCGCGAGCAGAAGCGGAGGACTCATTTGAATTGACCGTGTCACTGGCACTCCTCTGCCAGCAGCAGCCCAGTCAGCACGCTTCTTCCCGTGGACCGAAAGACCTTGGTAGTATTTGGGCGTTTCCTTGACCTCAACCTTAGTTTCCTCTGCGAGTTTGTCGAGGGGAAGCCCAGCACCGCATCTCTTAATCATCTCCTCCAAGCACCGGAGACGGCCGAGACGCATTGCCATGACAAAATCAGAATGAGGGACGTTGTAAATCGAGGATTTCTGCCCATCCTTCTGCCTGGAAAGTATTTCCTCACCCAGCGTCATTAGCAGTTTCAGGAGTTCGACATCATCCTTCCAAATGGCGTATCCAATCAGACTCCTAATATTGGTCTCTGGGCGTTGGTCCTTATCAAAAAAGAAGGCGATGTCGCACGTTCCCGCCAATATACTCAGCGGAGAGATCTTGCTCTCAACTTGGCTCTTAACTTCGCCAACATTCTCAAAAGTGAATTGGTCATCGATAACATGAGACTCAAGCTGGATGTCTTCAGCATCTTCATCGGAATAATACGAATCGTCCTCGTCATCAGAATATTCCGCCCTAATGCGGTACCGGGTATTATCTTGCTGTTCATTGGGCTTGAATTGAGCAATGGATATAGCTAGAATGGTCTTCGCGGTCTCCAGGTGGCCCCGTAGGATAGCAATCGCGAAAGCTGTGTAATCACGTAAATCTCTGACACCAATCTCGAGGGGGAGACGCTCTTTGTTTCGCCCCCAGGTTGACAAGGTGAGAGACTTGATCGTTTCCACGTCACCTGTCCAAGCGGCTTCGAATCTGAAATTTTAAGGTGAGCCCACGGTCTAACGCTATCCTGCAGGGCGAACTTACAATTGAAAGTAGCCTTCCTTCCTCTCATCAGTGCAGTTCTGTGCGCGGAAGTCCAATGTGATCTTGTACGGCTGCACCTTGGACTTATAAGAAGACTGGTTAAGAGGAGGATAAACCGGACCCTTATTGTCAGGGTGTAGCTCAGAGAAGGTTTTCGCGCCTCTGGAAAGCAAATCCGCTTCCAACTTTTCGTACTCGGCAAGTACGGTCTGGATGACAGCTTTCTTCTTTGCCAGGCCTTCGGTCCGACCCCTGGACGTTGCCTCCTCATCATATGTCTTCTGTTCGCGGGCAAGTTGCTCTCTTCTTTGTCGGAGGATCTCCTTCGCGACCCACATCTGGTAGCTTCCATCATTGAAGCCGTCGAGGTATGCGCTGTCATCCGGATTCAACCTGGCTGGTGGGGAAATAGATTTCTCGCCATCGTATCCGCGCAAGCCCTTCAATTTTGCATGGACATAGTCGAGCAAGGATGTACCACTAATAGAAGTCCGGTAATAGTCATCATGGAGGACCTTGTATCCATCCAGAGTGAGTGTGTTGGGGTCTGCACCACGCGCAAGAAGCTCAATAGTGATTAATGGCATATCCTTATCCAGAGATGAGATCACAGGCTGGACAATGGACTCTTCAAACCGGGCCTTGTCCTGCTCTATTGACTGATTAGTGATCCACCATTTATCTGATGCTTCAGTTGCTTTGACGTAATCTTCCAGACTAATTGCGGGGTGGGCACCCATCTCAAGAAGCTTCACGATTTTGGCACGGTCTTTAATAGAAATGGCATATGTCAGAGGCGTGTCTGCCTTGTACCGCTGGTAGGGATCCACTGCTGTCAAGTGATTGATCGCCCGGTCAACTGCAGGCTTGTCGTATCTGCTGAAAATACTCAGGATCTCGGGATGGCCGTAATGCGAGAGATAGTGCAACGCCGTTTTGTGGCTGATATCGGCTTGAGCTGGTGATGCTCCCACCTGGAGCAGCTTCTCGACCATGGCCTTTCCGGACTCCTTGGGAAGTCGGAGGGCAAGTACTAGTGTTAGAATGGCAGCTCTTGGGGAGTTGTTGTAACTGTGCACCAATTTGACAGGAAGCAGGGCGTCAGCACCGAATGAAGATACTAACTCTTCAACTACGGCAACATGGCCCTTCAGGATTGCCAGATGTAGCGGCGAGGCTTTGTTGTCCCATGCCACGACATTGACGTCGTAGATATCAGGGTCGAGATCACCAGCATCGTCCGGAACAATCGACTCGGCCTCTTGTCCTTCGTCCTTCTTCACCTTGACAAATGAGCCTGTGGTGTTGGAATGGGCATACATGTCGTCGTCGTCATCACCTGATGGTATATCTACCATCTCCTCATCGCTGTCCTCTTGTGAAGTGTTGACTTCTTTCGTATTGGAAGCGTTCTTGCGGGCATCTTCCTTTCGTGTTTCCTCTTCTTCATTCTGCTCACTCATGGTAAGGAGAATGCGAACGATCTCAACACTTCCGCGCCCAGCCGCCAGATGCAAGGCGGTGCGCCCGTCCGCCACACGAGCAATCAGGCGAGCTCCGTTATCAACCAGATGTTGAACAACTTCGGGTGTGGATACCATACAAGCCAAATGAAGTGGTGTGCGACCAGTGTGATCGCGTCGATTCACATCAAAGTCACCATCCGCTAGCCAGCGTTTCACTTCTTCAAAGTCGTTGTCAACTATCGCCTGGCAAAGACCGGCTGTATTTCCAATGTACGCCATTTCTATGTCTTGTCAGTGAGGAGAACCAGTCAGATAATCGAGTCACCCACCTGTCCAGTCGGTATCCGTGATCGGATTGAAACTGCCAATCTCCTGCCGCCCGGGATTATCACTGATGAATGAGATGGCACCTGAAAGGTAAATTTTGCTCTCTTCAGCTGCAACCTCCTCTTCGACCGGGGTGACTGGCTTGGGGCAGTATCCGCAGCAGTCATGCATCACGTCCTCGGCGCTGCCGAAGAATGCAGGGTGTCGGTGTAAATGGACCTCGCGGTCTTTAGGTTTATTCCACTCTGCATTGAGAAGTAAATCCTTGGTGTAAAGCAATTTCTCGATCTTCCGAGCGTGGAACTTCGGGCCGTAGGGGATTGTCTATATTCTATCAGTCTGGTTTTGATGCGGATTGCCGGGATCATCCTTACAAAAGTGTGATAGTCCGAGACCTCATCCTCCTCAACCCATTCCGCAACCTCGTCCTGCCAATCATTTTTGATATCTCCCCGGAGACCCGTCGGCCGGTAGTAAATATTGGGTGGAGGTCGGCCGCGCTCTCTGCGTCGCTGGACGAGATACTGCTCGCGGTCCTGGGATTTCGGCAACTTTTCTAGGACGAGAAGACGCGCTAGACCCACTGTTCTTGTAAAGCTGCGCTCAAAAATGGACTACAAGAAGTTAGACCTGGGTTTCAATGCGAGTGGAGATTACTCACTGGGTCAATTCGAGAACGATCTAGGTCCGGCCAGAACACTTCAAAACCTCGGTGCGAGTACTTGGAGAGGCGGCTTTCGTAGGACGGAGATCGCCTGGAGAGATCAACCTGGTTTATCTGGGTCATGTACGCACCAACCGCACGGGGAGCCAGATAGACTTGTTTCCCGTCGTACGCTGCGCAAGAACAATCCACGTCAAACCCAGTGAGGATCTCAGCAACAGTCTTGTACCGACGCAGAACGATCTGGACGTGGCGGGTTGGATATTGAGACACAATGGTGATGGCGTTCTTGGTCCGAATGGTTGATACCTCCGTGAGAATAGAGTCTCGGATACACCGTTCAATTTGCTTGATTTTCTCAATGGTCTGTTCCTCTGTCAGGCCGTAAAGAAAGAGATCGACATCTGATGCCGGAGCAAATATCTCGTGATAGAATTGGCGCAGGCCACGCTTAGAATTATTGTATTTATCAGGAACAGGGAGAATCGAAGTTGCTACTGCACTTCCCGCAGCGACGACATTATTCCAGTCCAGGTCGGATAATGAGCTCTCGCAGAAGATGTTAAAGTGAGTCTGGAAGTCCCTGAGGCTGGAGACAACTGCGGGGGCGCCAGACGGTTTCCGATGTTCATCCTTCAGGGGCATAAGGTATTTTGACTTGGTGACTTCAGACTCCGAGGCAGGATCGCGAGAGCGAATGCGGAGATCTGTTGAGCCATTGGAGTCGAAGAGGGGCACGACGTTGAGGAGATTATCTGCGACCGCGGGATGGAGTGGCTCTTGGGCGTATATCTTGCGTATAGCCGCGTCGTACTCATTATATGGCCTCACAAGCTCAGTTATCGGCGTAGTCGGACGGGCAGTAACATGCTGGATGAAAGCCGAGTGCTTAGCGGGGAGGGGTGGGAGGGTAGTCATTGCGGGTTGATTGATAGACAGACTGGATGGAATAGAGGATGGAGAGGGAGGTAATTGATGGAATTGAGGAGGAGGAGGATGGAGAGGAACGTTAAATAATGACTTGTTGTTTGTATACGAGCAGGCACGAGCAGGCACCCTCAGGCATCAAGGCCGCAACAGTGGGCCGCTAAACCCAATCGGGCCTGCAGCCTGCGGTGGCCCAAGGCAGCCTACATCGACCTACTGTCTCCACCGTACTGCCTATGCATGCCTTCGATTAGGCGATGGCTGGGTACGCAGCCAAGGATATTGACCGGTCTTGGTGGAGCTTATATATTTGAGCCAGCCAGTTGCTTCCAGGCGTTGTTGACAGGTTTACCCAGGCCAGTGAGTGCCCCTATGAGAGCACCTGCCACAGAGAATACTTGTCGTCGACTGCATTCGAGGCATTCGTGGGAAGCGGAATGCTCCTCCAGCAGTGCAGTTTTGCAATTCCGGTTGCCCTGCTTCTGTGGCACAAACGGTCAGAACAGGTGTTGGCGAGAAGTAGGAATGTTCGCCTGGGACCGTTTGGGTGGTTGGCCAACATTGTGACGGTGTTGTTTGCAATCTTGGTCACGATCATGTATTGCTTTCCTGTCCGGCTTCCTGTGACAGGCGGGAACATGAGTAAGTATAGGCGTGCGCAAGAGGAACCCTACTAATTCTGTATTCTAGACTACACTTCTGCTGTTGTTGGGGTCATGGCCATCTTCGCGGTGATTAACTGGTTTATCCACGCGAGCCGCAGCTTCCAGGGGCCCCGACTGCAGGGTGGGTTCCCGCATTGAGTTGTACGAGGGAAAGGATCGATTACTTGTAGATATCTGAAATAAACCATTGGCTAGACGTATAGTGGTCTACTTCCTGTTTATAGTTAGAACTCGGGCATGTTGAGTAATCACAAAGTTCCTCGGATGCCGCTCCCCTTCCCACCAATCAGAGCTCGTCGACCTAAGGGCAAGTTGGCCAACCTTTGATGACCTCGGACGCCCCCCCTTTGTTAAATAGCTCTGGGGGCCTTTGGGGATTTCGTCTGAGCGATTGTGGAATTTGGAGACATTTGGGGCTATATAAAGTCGGCCTCAGTTGTGTAGAAGGATGGGCAAGAAGTGGTTGTGATCTCGCAATACTCGTCAATTCCGATTACCCCATCGTTGCAGTGCATTCTGGGCTATAAACGACCGGCCTTGCCTACTCACATTCCAGGATATTCTCAATATAGTGCAACTGGAGGAAGGCCCCGAGGCTGGTATACACGGTACCATGAAAGTTTTGCAGTCGTCGTCTGACGATGCGCTCGAGAATGCACTCGGGACTACTGCAGAGAAAGCCAGACGCAATGAAACCTGGAATTGGGATGACGATGCGAGCAATCCTTACAACTGGCCGACAAGTCAAAAGGTTCTGCAAGTGGTGATGATTGGTTGGGCGGGCTTTACCACGTTGGTTCTTCCTTCGGCGCAGTGTAGATTGCTTGGAATCTGATATATATTGCAGAACTGTTGGAGTATCCATCCTATCGCCTGCTCACTCGCAGTTCATGGAGGAGTTTGGGGTCAGCAGCACCGTCGCTATATTACCCTTGTCACTTTACGTCTTCGCCCTCGCCCTTGGTCCCATCGTGGGAGGGCCTCTTTCTGAGACTGTCGGGAGATACCCGGTCTACATAGGAGCAATGGGCCTGGGAACCTTGTTTACTCTGGGTGCTGGGCTATGTCCCACGTTTCCTGGGCTTTGTGTCTTGCGTTTCTTGACGGGATTCTGCTACGCACCAACTCTGGCGATTGCGGCTGGGACTCTCAATGAGACGTTCACGCCAGTCAACCGCGCCCTTCCCTCGGCTATCTTTATTCTTACGCCCTTTTTGGGTCCTGGTCTGGGGTTCAGTGCTTCTCGAATCAAGGTTCTGTCCAAGTTCCCTGTCTTGCTGACGATTTCCTAGGCCTGTTATTGGAAGCTTCATTGTCAATCGGAAAGGCTGGCGATGGACGCAGTGGACAATGATCTTCTTTGCTATCCTCACTGGCATCACAATTGCAATTGCCAAAGAGACTTTCCATCCTGTCATCGAGCGTCGTCGCGCCAAAGAACTCGGACTAGAGCTTCCCCCGTCGGCCCCTCTCTCTTCGAAGCTGCGCCTCTTTGTAACTATCTCTCTCCTCCGCCCCATCCACATGCTCCTAACCGAGCCCATCGTTGGCTTCGTTTGCCTTTACGTTGCTTGTGAATTTGCGACACTCTTCTCGTTCTTTGCGGCCTTCCCATTGATCTTCCAGGGTATCTATCATTTCAATATCGAGTCCTCCGGCCTCGTCTTCCTGGCCATTGTCGTCGGATGTCTACTAGGAACTGTGACAGTCATATTATGCAACGCCTTCCTTTACCTTACGAAAGTTGCAAAACATCCAGATGGACAAGTGCCACCGGAATACCGCCTCTATCCAGCACTAATAGGTAGTGTTGGACTGCCGATCGGACTGTTCTGGTTTGCCTGGACTGCTAGAGCTGATATCTCCTGGGCAAGTCCCGTCGTTGCAATCGTCGTGTTTGCATGGGGAAATCTCTGTGTCTTTGTGAGCACAACGCAATATCTGGTTGATACTTATCATGGTCTCACTGTCGCAAGTGCCATGAGCGCCAATGGTTTGGCACGTTATGGACTCGGGGCTGTGTTTCCTCTTTTTACCGTTCAAAGTGCGTATCTGCCTTTTATCATGACACGGAAAGTATTTATCCTGACACGTCTTGTAGTGTACACCAAGCTTGGTGCAGGGTGGGCATCTAGCCTGCTAGGGTTTATTGCAGTGGCACTTTTGCCCGTTCCGTGGGTCTTTGTCAAGTATGGAAAGAGGTTGAGAGCTTTGAGTAACTATGAGACTGCCAAGTGAGAGTAAATCAGTGTATCATATGCTTTTCTTTTGCGGACTCCATCTAAGCAGGTATGGGCTGATCAGTTAAGAAGACGGACGATAACAAATCACTCCGGGGTCTTCTCGGCCAACCTCGGCATTTCTGACTTGTTCACTAAGCACGCCGAGATCGCATCATCCAGATTTCCAATCATGTTGCTGTAGGAGTATATGAAGCTTATTTCCAGCCTTGTGTAACCTGTAACCCTTATACCAAGTTAGTAGCAGTACTCCATCATTCCCAACCATGTTGTTCTTCGGCGGCCCGTCCTACAACCCCGACAGAGATATCCCCAACCTATCCGACAAAACCATCCTGGTGACAGGAGGCAACAACGGCCTCGGAAAAGAATGCATCAAACAACTAGCAAAGCACAGCCCTGCGAAACTCTACATGGGCGCGCGCAGCCTCACCAAAGCCCAAGAAGCAATCTCAGAAATCAAATCCGCCGTCCCTCTCGCCGCAATTCACATCCTCGAAATCGACCTCGCCTCATTCTCCTCCATCAAAGCTGCCGCAGCCAAGTTTCTCTCTGAAAACGAGCATCTCGATATCCTGATAAACAACGCTGGCGCCTTTGGCTCCCCGCCCGGTCTGACCGAAGACGGATATGAAGTCCAATTCGGCACGAATTATATGGGCTCGGCACTCCTCACCCGCCTACTCCTCCCGATCCTCGAAGCAACTGCTAGAACTCCTGGCTCTGGCCCTGCTAAAGACAGAGACGTCCGTATCATAAACATCAGCTCCGAGATCTACCGTGCAGCCCCGAAGGGCGGTGTTCTACTCGACCGTGTGACGAGCCCGCTCGCCGACCTCAGCACTGTCGCCCGGTACGGGCAGTCAAAGCTCGCCAACATATACTTCACGCAGTCCTACGCTTCCCGGTACCCGCATATCAAATCCGTGGCACTGCATCCGGGTCTGGTGAAGACGAATATCGGCGGCGGGATGACAGCGAACCCGATCCTGGGGTTTGTTTTCGGTCTGTTTACGAGAGTTGCTGCGGTTGATATTCCTACTGGTGCGTTGAACCAGTTATGGACCAGTACTGCAAACTCGCAAGATGTGAAGAGCGGGGCGTATTATGTTCCCTTTTTCAAAGAAGTGAGCAGGACGGGGAGTTTGGGGGATGAGAGGATGGCTGAGGAATTATGGCTGTGGACGGAGAGGGAGTTTGCTGAGCGAGGGTTTTAGCTTAGATACTCTAGACTTTCTAACTATATAAATACCGTATAATAGTATATTTCTTATTATTACTACCCTCTGGTAGACCTACCAGCGTAACATCTTGCCCACTGACGTACTAGAATCGAAATAGTGCCTTGCGAAGAAAGTCTGTCTCCGGGTTATTTGGTGGCCATATCTTGGGACTTAATTATGGTATATTTCTTCTCCTACTTGGAATGCCTCATGCGATAGAAGAAACTGGGATTCAAGCTTTGCTCGGATCAGCGTATAACCGTCCCAACACGCCACCTTTCGAGAGTCTATCAAGTCCCTTTGCAATGTCGGTGAAGGGGATTTCCTCCATCAGAGGATTAATCTTTCCCTTGGCGATAAGCTCAAGCACCTCTTCGACTTCTCCAACAGACGACCCAGCGGATCCTACCAAAGTAGCACCCTGGGCAACAAAGTCATAAGTGGACAGAGTCGCCTCTTTCGCCCCAAGGCCAACCAGGACGATTCGTCCACCAGGCTTCACGGCTTTCACGGCTGCAGCGGTAGTAACGCCTGCACCAGCAAAGTCCACGACCACATCAAATTGGGTCCCGGGAAACCTATCCAGGCTCTTAGCGCACCTCAGCGCTCCAGACTGGAGAGCAACAACGTATTTCGTGGGGTCGATATCAATCCCGTACACCTTTGCTCCCACCAGGTGTGCAATGCTAACAGCGGAGAGGCCCAGTCCACCGAGGCCGATGATAGCAATGGTGGAAGATGAAGCAGCACGACCCGCAATCATAACTGCATGATACGCGGTGGCGATGGCGTCAGTGGCTACGGCGGCTTGAGCGAAGGTCACGCCGTCGGGAATCCGCAATGCTTTCGCGACATTGAAGACAGCATATTCTGCATATCCACCGTTATAACCAATGCCGGGGGAAGTGGTCACATCTTGGACTGTAAGAGGATGGCTGACACCAAGTCCAGAAACAACTCTTTCACCAATGCTGAACCCGGCCGCATCTGGTCCAAGCGCAACAATCTCCCCGGCGATCTCATGGCCTAGTGTTATAGGTCGTTGCCAAAAAAGCATATCATCCTTGCCAGAGATTACATTGCAATCCGTATGGCACAGTCCGGTGGCCTTGACTTGAACAAGCACCTGACCCTTCCCTGGGGTAGGAATGGGAATATCTTTGAACTCGAGTCCTTTGGAAACATCGGCAAATTGAAAGGCTCTCATCATATCGTCCGCTGGTGGTAGGTTGCTAATATGGTGTATGAGAGTCTAAAAAGCAATGGTAAATAGATCCTCTGCGAATACAATGAAGACGAGATGACCTGAAATGGGAGCTACTCTTAAATACCCGGTAAACAGCAGCATTACATATTGATACTAGACTGCGAATTGCAATCCCAGAATGAGCCGAGGCCCCGATTCGAATTTATTCGACGGAGTGGCTCAAGACCATCTCCAGTGGCACTTGTTCCGTGATGCTCATGGGGTCCGGGGTATAGCAGCAGATCCAAGCTTGATCCTCTACAGTGGGGAGACAGCATCAGACCATGAAACTGGCAGACGTACAAGATTCGTAATAAACAAGTGGACCCCCGAATACCGGTACGGTACCGAAGATCAGTCACGGAGCACTCACTAATGCTTCCGTTCTGTCACTGCTCGGACAACAAATCTGATTTACGGTCAACCGCGGTCGAGTAAAGGTTCCCAATTACCTTTGCAAGTTGGCTCTAACTGAGTGACATTATTAATCATCAATTAAAGAGAATAACTTGGCTGGTGTGGCGGATCTTCTACAGAAAGGCAAAGATCCGAGGCGCAAATGACCAGAGCAAGATGGCCCGGACAAAAAGTCTGTCCGCTTGACTTGATAAGAATGGATCGCAGTAGTTCATGAGATGAAATGGGCAATATAGGTATCTCGATTTGATTCCGTACTGGGCCGCCTCTTTCACCTTTCATTCTTGTTTATGTCCATATCCTGCTCCTACTACTATCCTGCTGCTTCAAGAATTTGAAAATGCCGTCTCGACTAAGTGATGCGGTCAAGCTCCCCTGTGGCCTGGTCCTACCAAACCGTTTGTCCAAAGCAAGTCGTGAGCAGACGAACTTTACAATGCTTTGCTTACAATTACGCAGGCTGCAATGGCCGAGAATCTGGCCAAGTCCGGTAACAATCCCAATGAAGATTTCTACCAGGCCTATAACCGTTGGAGTGACGGTGGATGGGGCATGATTGTCACAGGTCAGCTTGCGTGTTACGTGCATACTCTCAAGTGCCAGGCTGAGCTCTTCGCAGGAAACGTTCAAGTTGACATCAACCATCTCGGCAATTTTGTGGACCCGGCTCTTCAGGGGGATTATACTGGGCCAAAGGACAAACATGTCGAGACTTGGAAGAAATACGCCGAATCATGCCAGAAACACGGCACACCGACAATCGTCCAAGTCTGCCACCCTGGCAGACAATCGCTTCGTGGAGCCGGACGCAGAGGTCTCTTTGCTCAGACAATGGCCCCCAGCCCAATCCCGCTGAAGATTGGCAACAGCTGGTTGGATTCTTTAATCACCTCTATAGCATTTCCCAAGCCGCGCGAGATGACACAGAAGGATATAGATACCGTCACTCGTTTGTTTGTGGACACAGCCCGGTTGATGGCAGACAGTGGGTTTTCCGGTATTGAGTTGCATGCAGCTCATGGCTACCTTATAGGTGAGTATGTGTAGGAATGGACTAGTATTTGGTATTGATGGGAAATTGCTAATTCATTCCTGATATAGATCAATTCTTGAACCCCAAGGTACGAACGGATGGATAGACTCAATCTTGGCTTATCACTGAATCTTAGGCATAGTCCAACACTCGTAAAGACGCCTACGGAGGCTCTGCAGAGAAACGGGCCAAGTTCCTCCTCGACATCCTGAAAGAATGTCGGAAAGTTGTCCCTCCGAACTTCTGCATCGGTGTTAAGCTCAACTCGGCAGACCGCGATCCCACCAGCTTTGAGGATACATTGGTCCAGGTTGCACTTCTCGTTGAGACGGGTATTGACTTTCTCGAAGTCAGTGGAGGGAGTTATGAAAATCCAAGGGTATGCTTCCACAGTCTAAGATGCATTCAATGTCTTCTTAGCCTCACTAACCGTCAACCATATAGATGGTCAGAGGCGATAGTACTCAGAAAGATCAAGAAAAGGGACAACGCACTGCAGCCCGTGAAGCATTCTTCCTTGAATTTGCTCAAGAGACTCGCAAGCGCCATGCAAATCTCGTCCTCATGCTGACCGGTGGATTCCGCAGCCGCACTGGCGCCGAGACAGCTATCAAGGAGAACGCGTGTGATCTAGTCGGTATGGCACGCCCAGCTGCGGTGAATCCTGGACTTCCAAAATTACTTCTTGATGAAAGCATACCAGAAGAAGAGGCAAAATTTGTTCTAGACGCCGTTCAGTCTTCGTGGTTTGCTAGGACATTCAAGAGCCAAATTCTAGGTATGGGTGCAGAGACTGTAAGTTTTCAGTACAATTCAGCGTTGTTAGGATAGCGACACGATGCTAATGAATCCTATTAGACCTACTATGCGAACCAGATTCACCGGTTGGCAAAGGGTCTCGCGACATTCGCACCAGCTTTGTCGTGAAGTCGTGGATGACAATTCCTTGCTGCTTCAGTATTCATTCAAGGCAGATGCCGGGGAAAGGGTGTAGGGGCTGATTCTACCCTTGTACTGCAAAATCCGTTGTATATTAGAATTAGAACATATAGCCAAAGCACGTTTTGGGCCCTGCAGGCTCGTTCCTTACTCATCCCTCTGCTTTACACGACCCCTACGTACATAATATGCAACTCTATTACTCTTAGAATATTACAGTTAGAATTATGGTTCTTATTTCTAAGGTTCCAGCTGGTACCACCCAAGTAGCAGACGCAGATCTTCAGAGCTTCGATCGGGTGTAAGGACATGCCTATTCTCGGAGGCACCCACGTCGTGAGGACCGAAGACTCGTCTTTCCAGATAACAACTGTCTCAATGATTGATGATAACAAAAAGAGTCCGAGTATCCTTTGTCTCTCGGTCCTCGGCTGAAATAGGGCCCCCGACATTACTCAACATCCGCTGCAAGGATAAATCACATAATCCCTGAACCCAGGAACCCTGCAGACGGGCCTTTACTGTACCAAAAATGGTGGAATTTGTCATCGATACAGGGGAACATTTCTCATCCATTGCATGATTACCAACAGCGTCCGATCCGAGGATTAGGGAAGAGTCATTAACGAACCTTGGCACAGTTTCGTATTTAATATGCTTCCATACACCGGAATGTGGTTATCACTACTCTTCGTCTCATCACTCAATCATGTCTACTCAGAAGGCTGTCATCGTTACCCAACCTAAGACCGCAGACTTGGTCACTTCCCGTGCCCTTCCCAAGCTCCGCGACGATTACGTCCTCGTGAAGACCGTCAGCGTGGGTTTAAACCCCAGTGACTGGAAGCATATCGACTTCCTCTCGCCGCCCGGTGTACTGTTGGGAGGGGATTACTCTGGCGTTGTCGAGGCCGTTGGCAAAGACGTCAAGCTACCCTGGAAGAAGGGTGACCGCATCTGCGGTTCTACCCATGGTGGCAATGCCGTCCAGTCCGAGGATGGCTCTTTCGCCGAGTACATTGTTGTCAAAGGTGATGTGCAGCTTCGAATCCCTGAGCACCTGAGCTTCCAGGAAGCCGCCACACTTGGAGCAGGCATCCAGACTGTCGGCCAGTCTCTATATCAGACTTTAGGGCTAGCTCTACCAACGCAGCCTATTCAAGATGCGACCCCTATTCTTATATATGGCGGCTCTACCGCCACAGGCACCTTGGCCATCCAGTTCGCCAAGCTCTCCGGTTACCGGGTGCTCACCACCTGTTCGCCGCACAACTTCGACCTTGTCCGTGGCCTGGGCGCGGACGCTGTCTTCGATTATAACGACCCAGAGTCCGCCGCCCAAATCCGCAAGCAGACTAATAACAGCCTGAAGCTGGTCTTGGACTGTATCTCTCTTCCTCCTAGTGTTGAATTCAGCGACAAGGCACTTTCAACAGAGGCCGGCGAGTACCTCTCACTCTTGCCCGCGAAAATCGAGCGTGCGAACGTCAACAGTCACTTCATCCTCGTCTATACCTCCCTTGGCGAGGCCTTTGATTTCGGTGACATGCCTTTTCCCGCTAAGCCAGAGGATTTCGAGCACGCCAAGAAGTTCACCCAGGTGGCTCAGTCTCTCTTGGATCTGGGCAAGGTCAAAGTCCATCCGCCCAAGGTTGGAAAGGGTGGTCTCCGTGGTGTTTTGGACGGAATCGACCTGCTCAGGACGAGCAAAGTCAGTGGTGCGAAACTAGTCTACAACATTAACGAGACTCTCTAGTCTCCCAGATACATCTTTCACATATGAATCAGTCTCAACTCAGATCAGACATATTGTCTCGATTACTGAGGTTTGGAACATACCACGTTCCTCATCCCATGTAAACGTAATTAGTTTGAATCTAGAGAACATTCGCCAGCATCCCTATCAACTTGGGGCTCTCAACAGTTCTAGGGCTACGCTCGTATTCGTATTTGTGGACACTTCTGGCAAAGATCGGCGGTGCCAGGCAAGTGCTCCTTTTTGATTCAATGGTTGCGGACTGCGCTGTTGACTTCTTGTTTTAGTTTGTGTATTCCAAGCAAGTCAATATTCATTTGCCATTTTGTTGGATTCGGCGGTGTTTTCTCAAACATTTGTAAGCAATATACGGAGTAACTCACAGTGGGTCAAGATCGGAGTGGCGGAATGATGAGTGATCAGGCCGAGGCGCGAGTTAACTGCGTAACTGTTCCAATTGTTGCTGAAACCTGTCGGATTCTCATACAGTCACTGTCTTCATTTCGCTTATTCGTGATGGACCAAGCACAGAGCGACCTGCCTGTCTTTAACTGGGGTGACTTCACGGATTTCCACCAAAGCCCCCCGTTATTACCGGAGTCCGGCACCTCTGGGGTCGCCTCAGTGCTCTCAGCCCGCTCCTATCTCCTGCCCGAGTCATATAACCCACAGAATGCGCAAAGTAGTGCGCCCTCACCCGGTCGTAGCGACTTGGCTCTTGAGCTCGCATCTTCCTCCACCCGGACGGACACAAGCCAAAGACCCCTCTCTAAAACAATGGCACCACGGCCCCAGAAACGCCAGCGAGGTGGATCCAAGAAGGCCGCGCCAGCGAAGGACCGCGGAGCGCCCCGAGGGGCTGGTGAGAGCAAGGAAAATCCCGAAGAGGTTCGTAGGGCATTCAGCCAACCCCCCACTACTCTGAGCATTGTTAACCGAACCACTGGGGGCCAGCGTCGTCGCCTGCAATCTCGCATAGCACAGCGTGCTTATCGTTCACGGCAGCAGGCCATAGTGGACGGCCTCAACAACCGCATCTCCCTTTTGGAGACCTCAATGGAGAAAATGAGCTCCGCTATGCTGTCATTTAGTGAGCATCTGGTCCAAAGTGGGCTGCTTGGGTCACAGCCTGCTCTGACAGCGAATTTACGTGACACCATGAAGGTCTTTTATACCATGGCAGCCGGAGTAAGCCACGACGACGACGATGACGGTATAATGGACTCCAATAAGACAATTGAATCACCACCAGCCTTGCAACAACCCACAATCGAACGCCCGTCACCACTGGGTGGCACTGGATTATACCCTAACAATGCTGTGCTGCCAGATGCTGACAATCCACCGGGGATTTCAATTATGGAAGTGTCCGCATTCATCCAGAAGCTGCTCCTGGTAGCCCTCTACCAGGGATATCTCGCTCTACGCGATCCGTCCATCGGGATGGATCGACTCCAACGACCCTTTGGGCTCATTTTTGGTATAATGGACCGCGAACGCCTGACATCTCAGTTCAAAGCGGAATTTTATTCTCTATTACACCAAAAGCCGCTGGACGGATGGGATCAAGTGCCCTTTTTCAGGCTGGGGGGTGCGGGAACCCATTATCCCCACGCGAGGAGCACTGGTGTCTTTGCCTCTTATTACCAGAGCGGGCCCACCGTGGAGGATCCCTTGTCACTGGCCACGGCAGATTTACGAGCGCAGTTAGAAGGAGATTGGTTTGACTTGCAAGATCTGGAGGGGTATATTCGAGATAAGAACGTGCTCCTGGTTGCGTCAGCTGGTGAGCCAACGACATCCTCCAAAGTACCGACCAGTATCAACGTCTCTCGCTTCATATCAAGTAAGTCCGCCCACGGCTTATAACGATCCATTCTGACTTTGATAGCTTTGGTCAGCAGAGGGGTATGCTTGGGTCGGTCACCAGGGTTTCAACGCGATGATGTGGATGCGGCCCTGCGCTTCTCGCAAGTTGTGTGAATAGAATTCATGTAGATCAGCATTAATAACTAGCCGATAACTATACTTTTTCAACTTCCCTATTTTGGTTCTTTACTTGGTTGTTCGTGTATACTAACAAAACTCTATGAGACCTAGTTAGTCAATGGTATTTTTTGTATATTTTACAGACCCGTATGCAGAAACCGCTAAATGATCTGGTGGCAATCGGGGACATCACTAATCTTCCCGTCAACCCTTTTCTCAAAACCCTCGGTACTCGCCAAGATTGGAGCCGAATCCACTGGACTATCAAAAATGGGTCTGGGTAACGCTGTGACGGTAACTGGCTAGCGCGTGGTTGGAACCGGGGATGTCTCGTCATCAGCCCGACTGCACTCGAATTTGCCGTCAATGAACTGCATTGAGTCTGATGAATACATGCGAGCTCATCTGCGGAGGGACGGTATGCATCGAGACCCTGTAGTTGCTCCATCCATTATTCCAATTCTTCATTAGGATTGCCTGCATTACATATCTCAAACAAACCCTCAAGTGCGCGCCAAACCATTCATCGCAAAATCGATCGCAAAATCGATCGCAAACATGGGTCAGACAGTTCTCATTACAGGCTGCAGTGAAGGAGGAATAGGCGACGCTCTTGCGCAATCCTTCCACAAGAAGGGCTTTCGAGTCTTTGCCAGCGCTCGCAATACCGCCAAAGTCCAACATCTCAAGGACATGGGTCTCGATATTGTACAACTGGATGTCACCGACAAACAGTCAATCGAACAAGCAGTGTCCGTCGTCAAGGCTGCGACGGGTGGATATCTGGATTTCCTGGTCAACAATTCGGGCACAGGTACCTCAAACCAGCCTACCGGTGGCAGCAAAACGCTGATCATTCAATAGGCTACAGTATGCCCTTGTTGGACTCGGATGTGTCAGTCGCTAAGAAGATGTTTGATGTTAACGTCTTTGCCATCGTCACCGTCACTCAAGCGTTTGCGCCGCTTTTGTTCGCCTCGCAAGGAACGATCATCAACATTGGGTCGGTCCTGGGCAAGATGCCACTCCCATGGCAAGGATACTACAATGCAAGCAAAGCTGCAGTTGCTATCCTGACCGACCAAATGCGTATTGAGTTCTCTCCTTGGAAAGTCCGCGTAATCCTCGTCACTACCGGTTCAATTGGGACCAAGTTCCACGACAACCTTGCAAGTGCACCGCGTCTACCCGAGACCTCTCTCTATTACCCTGCAAAGGATGTGATTGAGCCGGCAATGGCTGGCTCTGAGGTGCAGAAAAGTGCGATGGATGTCAATTCCTATGCCCAGGTCGTTGTCGACAACGCCCTCCGATCAAGCCCTAAGAAGCATCTCTGGTCGGGAGGAGGGGCCTTGATAACTTGGCTGGCTTCGACGTTTGCCTGGTCGACTATATGGGTAGGCATTTTCCTGTCAATTCATGAACGACTAGTGAAATTCAATTGTGCTAACTTACACACCCAGGATACGTTGATCCCCCCTCTCGTCCACATGCCGGATATTACAAACAAGATCCGGGCCGCGGAAAATGCCGAAGAGGATTGCAAGAAGACAGATTAATTGCTTTTGCTGCGTAGTAGTTGTTTAAAAGCAATATTTGTTCCGTGCTCGGCAGTCCGTTGCTAAATCTTAACCAACAGCCTCTACAACAGAAAAATACTAATGCAGTGATGTTCTAAAATTCAGATAATTCGATTTCATTGAAACTGAGAGATTCAAATAAAGTGGCTAAAGTAATCTAGCTAACAGTCGTTGTATCAACGGCTTCGTCCGGGAGGTGGCTGACGCCCTCTCGTACGGGCTCAGCCTTCAGTCCTCGACATGTAGACACCCGCTACCGAGTTAGCACTTCCGAGGATTTAATTGTTCAGGAACAGCTCAAGCTGCTTTGCATAAAGCTCTGGCACCTGGAAGAGATGTCCGTGCCCTGCGTCAGGGTAAAGATGCAGCTGGGCATTGGGAATCTCCTGCTGCAACACGAAACTGTTTGAGGTGGGCGACATGATGTCCGTATGGCCGTTGGTCACAAGAACCGGTGCCTTGATGTCCACCAAGCGATCGAAGGTGCTAGTATCAGTGGTGGATTTGAAAATCGCAGAGAGCTGCGACTGGGCCCCGGTCCCAGTGAGATATCCCTTCCGGGGTTCGCCTTCAACATTTCGCTCGTGGATACGCTTCCACCAGGCATGGCCAAGACCAAGGCTGGTCTCGGAGGGATGGAAGAAAAGCTTCATCATGTCTTCCTCTGTCGGCGGTTGGTCGTTGTTTGCTCCAGCACTCTCCAGGACCTCCCGCGGAGGCAAAGCCACCCCTTCGCCGATTCCGGGCTGAGTGCCGGCCAGGGCCAGTTTGTTGACAAGCTGAGGGTATGTATATCCCAGATACTGTACGATTCCGCCACCCATGGAGAAGCCAATGAAATCGGCCTTTGGAATCTCAAGCGCAGCGAGGAGGTTGACAAGGACCGCGACCATCTCGGGAATAGAATCCGGCACGGTTCCTTCGCTGTGTCCGATGCCAGCACTATCGTAGATAATCACTTCACGACTTTCGGCGATGCTGTTGAATAAAAGCGGATCGAGCGTGTCCATGCTACCACGAAGATGAGTGACATAGGCCAAAGGCAATGGACTGCTGGCTCCGAAGCGCCGGTAGGCAATTCTCAGTCCATTGACGGAGACAAAAGAAGTCGGAACGGTTTGAAGGGTCGTCATTGTAGTGGTTTGTCAAAGAGCAGCAGGAGTGAATCAGTTGCCTTTAGGATGGATACTGGGAGTAATCCATGAGACCAGGATGGTTTGTATGTTTTATATGGCAGAGGAATGCTTGAATTTCCAATCATGTTTAGTTGGCACAGGACAGTGAGTCCATCATCGCCGCCACTGCAAACAGGGCCATTCCCACTCCCCATGGGGGTTTCCCAGGGTCGGAACCGGGCAGATGAGTTAATGCAGAGTTAATGCAGTGGCTCATGACGGTCGGTCGGGCATTTGACTCATGATCCCGTTCTTCGGTATTCCGTGGAGTTAGTAATACGGTGTTTGTAACTTACAGCTTTACAATACAGGACTGCAATGACATGGCGATCACATGGGATCGACTGTAACTGAATAAATAGTCCTTGAAGTGCATTCTGTTCAGTACTTCCTGTCTTCCTTCTCCCCCCAATGAAAACCATGAAAGCCGTCATCTCACATCGATTCTTGCCTACGCGTCTACTGAGTTTCGCCCTCGGTAGTCCGCTTGGCCAGGGCGCGCACGTCAGCGATGTCTCAATCCCAAGCATCACCGACAATGAGGTCTTGGTCAAGGTGCGCGCTGTCGCCCTGAACCCCATCGACTTCAAAGACATCGATGTCCTTTCCCCACGCAATTCTGTCATTGGCTGCGACTATGCGGGCGAGGTGGCTCGCGTCGGCAAGAATGCAGCACAGCGTTGGCAGGTTGGAGACAGGATCGCTGGCTTTGTCCACGGTGGCATGTATCCTGACGTTGGCTCATTCGCCGAGTACGTGAAAGTCGAAGGAGACTTGGCCTGGAAGCTGCCGGACGAAATGACTCTGGGTGAAGCCACCACCTACGGAGTTCCCGCAGCCACCGCGATGCTGAGCCTTTCGTACCTTGACATTGCCTCGGCGGATGATGAGAACAGACGCAGCGCACAACAGGGCGGCCAACCGACCGTTCTCATCTATTCGGGAGCCTCGAACGTCGGTCTCTTCGCCATTCAATTCGCCAAGAGAGCTGGATACACAGTTGTGGCAACGGCCTCGCCACGGTCCTTCGACCTCGCAAAGCGTTATGGTGCCGATGCAGTATACGACTATCGGACCTCTGCATCCATTGGCGAAATTAAGAGGGCCTATCCGAACGTCACGAAAGCTCTCGATTGCTTTTCCGAAGGCACTTCTGCCGCCTTCTGTGCGGATGTGTTGCGAGAGGGCAGCCCGGGCAAAGTGGTCACGCTTCTTGATCAAGGAAAGCCGAAGAAGGCAGACGTGACCTATACTTTCCTCATGGTTTACACTGCGTTCAGTCGCGAGTTCCAGCTGTTAGCGCCCCTTGGTCCCATGTTCCCAGTAAAGCCGGCAGACCGCGAGGTCATCAGCAAATTCTATGGCGACTTGCCCACCTTGAGCCTAAGACCTCCACCCATCACAACGATCAAGGGCGGATTCAATGAAATATTTGAAGGCCTAGACACACTTCGCAACGGAGAAGCTCGGGGCACAAAGCTTGTCGTCGAGTTTGAGTAATTAACGTACCCTTCTCCCAGTCGCTAATGACCTTGTTGAGCCGGCTCTCTTTCTTTCTCTTGTTGCATTAGGTTCGCGCATTATTATTTTGGACAGGATTTCAGAGTTTTCCCATTAACAAAACCTGCTGTAATTAAGAAAACATATAACATCATACTACATCAACCAACTATGGGAGCTGGAAGAGTTATTCCGCCCATCCGTAGTATCTGATAACTGTAGTTCTGATAACTGTTCGAGGGCAAAGAGGTGGTCGTATACGCTTCAAAGTAGTATTCCTATCAAGCAATAATATTCTACCCTCTAAATATTACCCAAGCAATCGTATCAGTCTTCCAGCACCTAATGAGCCAGCCGGAAATCCAACCGTTTGTTACCCTCATCCGTAGTGGTACTCAGATACTCCATGCGCTGGTCCTCACTCAGCGCATTCCACTTCCCCTCGCGCCGCTTGTTCTTCCATAGATAGTACGCCTTTGTCAGGAAATAGATGGCAATGTTCGTCGTCACCAAGGCCACAAGGGCCCGGTTCCCGCGGCGGTACCGTGGGCTATCGTCCTCGCGGTAGATATTGGAGGCGATGATGCCCGATGACTGCACGCACATGTTATATACAGCTGCCGAGACTGTGCGTGAGCGCACCGTGTTTGAATTGCGTGAGTTCCAGCCGACTTGGATTGGGTGGGCTGTTGTACTAAGTGTTAGTTGATATCAGGAACGACGGGGCAGGAGATAGTACCGTTTGGATATCCTAGCAACAGCGTCATCACAGCCCAGACCACCCACTTGTTCGCAGAATTGATGTCGACGACATATAAATACACCAGGAATGGCAGGGCCCAAAGCTGGCCGACCATGGCAACCATAGTCAACTCGCCTGTCGCTTCAGCAGTGTACGCCAGGAGCAGCATGGTTGTTATGTGCAAAATCTCTTTGGGAATGATGAGCAAGTTCGTTGTGAACGTGCCGAACCCCAGCCCGCGCAGGGTGAGCGTCAGATATTGTTGCGGAGTCGTCATTGGGGTCTGGAAGGTCAGGCCGATGATGTAGATTGGCCACAGATCGTAGTCGCACAGGCTCTTCCAGAGCAGCTTGGGGGTGATGGGTTCGCGGTTGTGCATGGTTCCTTTGCTGGGGTCATCCCGGATGATGCGGTTAACCATGATGGTCTCCTCACTATTTGCTATTAGCTGCTACTCCTAGAAATCAGCTTTAGAATCATACCGCTCGGAGAACCAGCCTTTCTTCCCGCGGGCCCAGCTAGCTGTCTGGCATGGACCAGGTGGCATGAGAATGAAGGCAGAGAGGCCAATCAACAGCGTGAGAAGACCCTCCAGCAGGAAAAGCCACCGCCAGCCCGACTGCCCTTGTACTCCTCGGAGATGGAGAAGGCCGAAGGCGAGGAAGCTGGCGCCGATATCAGCCGTGCTCATGGCGGTCCAGAAGTAACCCAGTCGGATTGTCATCTCGTGGTGTTTGTAGAAGTACGATAGATATAAAATGATCTAAGTTCCGTCAGTTATCGCTGATTCAAAAGTGTCAATATGCCTACATCTGGAATAAAGCCCCCCTGCAGGATTGCCAGCAGCGCTCGACAGGCCAGGAACGAGGTCCGTCCGTTTAGGGCATACTGCGCCATGGCAACGCCAGACCATAGGGTGATTTGCGTTGGAATCCATCGATCAGGGCCCATCCACTTGCTGACAAGCTGAGAAGGAAGCTCTGCACACAGAAAAGAGAGCTTGAACACGGTGTTCCCCAGGTTATAATCTTCCACACGGTCAGTATTGTGCACGTCCACAATGCGCCGTCGCAATGAACCCACCATTTGTGTCCATCCCCAGCTCGTCGAGGAAGTTGTCGGTCAATGCTTGACTGAGATTCGCTCTGTCCAGTTCCAGCGCCATAAACATCACGCAGACAAACACCATGATGCGCAGGTCGATCTTGCGGATGAGTCGAGTTTCCTCTCCCCATGTCCACCTCGCCGATGGGTCGAACCGATGCAGATTCTCCCAGTCATCGCGCGGCTGGTACCCCTTGGCCGTCTCGGGGTTGTCGTATACAGAAGGCTGAGTCGCAATTCCTTCAGGGTCGAGTCGGTCCTTGCGCTGGAAGAAGAACTTGCGCGTCCGCACCACCGGCTCGCCCAGATCGGACGAAAGCGCAACGGCTGTAGTCGCCGATTCAGAGACGCCATCGAGTTCAGAGACTGTAGATCGGGCCTTCCATGGCTGGTAGACGGTCGTCATCCTGGTGGCCAAGGGGGGGAATCTCAATGCGATCCTGAAGCCGGTCGCCGGACACAGCCATGCTGTCGATGTACCGATTTTATAGGAAGACGTATCAGCGACATTGCACCATTCAGCCAAGAATGGCTCGTAGATAAGGAAAAGTGTTGTAGTCTTGGAATGCCAGTGTTAATGCTGGGGGATTGCTCGCCGGCTGCACAGATGATGCCATCGCCTGTCACGCAATCCAGCGGTCGTCCATGTACAACTGCATTCGCGTTTCGGCGTTAGTTTAGAGGCCCATCTGGATCGCCTTCGTTTGCACTCCAACATCTTATCGCCGAAAGCCTAGGCCGATGGACAGTCGAATCCCGATGAAAAGGTTACGCAGCAGAATAACGGCGGACGTCAGTTGGCACAAGATTGCGAGATATTGCATAATGCGTGCGGGGGATGATGCCCGTTGAATCTATATAACGGCGACTGTATCAGATTCAAACATATCATTTTGTCTTCGCGATACTAAGACCTACAGAGTACTATCCAGTATCGCAACAATATCGCAAGTATGGCTCCCTCCATCACCGAGTCCCCCGTCGTCGTCCCCGAAGTCACCAAGGAAAGTCAACGCCAGCCTCTCCAGCTCAGCGGTGCATTGCAGGACGTCGAGACCTTCGACGTGACTCCAGTCATCGGTCGTGAGTTTCCAACTGCGAGTCTTGCTGAATGGCTGCGCGCGCCCAACTCGGACGAGCTTCTGCGCGATCTCGCCATCACCAGTATGTCTCCCACCACCAAGTAGAAAGTACAAGTGTTAATAGCATCAGTTTCCCAAAGAGGCGTCGTCTTCTTCCGCAAGCAGGACGGCCTGACTGATGACCTGCAAAAGGAGCTCGTCGACCGTCTGGGCCGTCTGACAGGCAAGCCCAGCACCTCTGGCCTGCATATCCACCCCATCAGCAACTCGTCGCGCGAGCACAGCACTCCAGACGACGAGATCAGCGTCATCAGCTCTGCGCAGCGACAGAAACTCTATCAGGGCAAGAACTCATTCGGTCGCAGTGGACGGCACGAATGGCACAGCGATATCACCTTCGAGCCGGTACCCAGCGACTACACTCTCCTTCGTTTGACGGAACTACCCAAGACTGGCGGAGGTAAGCATAACTATCCATACTTGCCTTGATTGATAGAGCACGGCTAAGAGAAATAGACACCCTCTGGGCCTCTGGCTACGAAGTCTACGACCGAATCTCCAAGCCCTACCAGGCCTTCCTCGACGGTCTGACAGCCACCTACGCCCAGCCACTCTTCAACTCCATCGCAGACCAGAACAAGTTCGCCGTGCACCCCGGCCCACGCGGTGCGCCCGAGAACGTGGGTGAGGAGCTGCTCGCCGTGCATCCGGTCGTGCGCACGAACCCGGTAACCGGGTGGAAGAGTATCTTCGCGGTCGGCCACCACGTCCAGAAGGTCAATGACCTTTCGGAGGACGAGAGCCGACATCTGCTCGACTGGTTTGTGCGCCTGGTGACGGAGAACCATGGCCTGCAGGTGCGGCTCCGGTGGCAGAACCCTAACGATGTGGCGATCTGGGACAACCGTAGTGTATACCATGCCGCGACAGTCGACTACCAGGAGCTTGGGCCTCGGACGGGGCATCGTGCAGTGGGACTGGGCGAGAGGCCGTTCTTCGATGCGAAGAGCAAGAGTCGGAGGGAGGCGTTGGCTGACCAGATATAAGAATCATGCACCAATCGATCTATTAACTAGTTACTACTTAGCCATCATTCATAATCACAATCACAAGCATCAGAATCAGGATCAGGGTCAATCGTCCGAGGATCTGGCACGATCTCTGGGGACGGTCCACTCACTAAAGCCAAAGCAGGCAAAGCACGCGAGGGCCCACGTTAACCGGATTTCATGTGAAGGCCCACCGGACGTATAAGAATAAGAATAATTAAGATAAGCTGGTTCCGATTCTGAGATCAGATGTTCCGATTCTGAGATCAGATGTTCCGATTCAGACTACACCATGTCGGCCATCTGGAACCAGGTCGTCCAGCAGTATGATCCCCTGCTCATCGACTTTGTCGGCAATTCGGCCGTCAGCGTCGTCTCCTTCTGGCTGCCGTCGCTCTTCTTCCTCTCGCTGGAATGGATCTCGCCACAGTTCTCTGCGAGGCACAAGATCCAGCCGGCGCCCAAACAGCCCACCAGAGCACAAATCTGGCAGTGTGTGGCGGTCGTGGTACAGAACCAGCTGATCTCCTTTGCCATCGGCGCCCTCAACACCATCACAGCAGCGAAACTGCAAATGCCCTCGTCATTCCGCATCACGCCAGAGCTGCCCTCTGCATACGAGCTCCTACGCGACATTGCGCTCTGCTGGGTCGGCCGTGAGGTTCTATTCTACTATACCCACCGACTGCTGCACTGGTCGCCGCTCTACAAGCCCATCCACAAACTACACCACCGGTTCACAGCGCCAATGGCATTGGCAGCCCAATATGCGCATCCAATTGAGCATATCTTTGGCAATGTTCTCCCGGCCGTGCTGCCGCCGATGCTCCTGAACACGCATATCCTCACGTTCTGGCTCTTTCTGACTATGATCCTGGTCGAGACCACCACCACCCACAGTGGCTATGACTTCTTTGCTGGGGCGGCCCGGACTCACGACATCCACCATGAGAAATTCAACTACAACTTTGGAGGGATGGGGTTGTTAGACTGGCTGCATGGGACGGGCTACGAGCCGGTGGACACTCGCAAGAATGATTAGCCCAGTTCCCAAGGACGATTGGCCCTGCAACTATGTAAATAATATCATAAATCACCTAAGACGTAACTCACCTGAAATATCTGTCCATAAGCATCAGCATCTCAACTGTTCATTGCGACCAAGTGTCCTGGGCACGTGCCGAGGCTGTGAATACGAGGCCAGTTCCGATGCAGCCTCGTCTGAGTTTCTGACATCAAGCAAGATAACATCGTACAGCCGTCATAAGGTCGTCGAAATCGCGCAACTGTCAGCAGCAAACCACAGACAATGCCCCTCAGCGCCGTGGAAGCCGCGCTGATCGAGACAGCCACCGCGACGATCAACAGCATCCCCGTCTCGGAAGACTACAGTGTCGCCAGCGCGGCAAGGGCCTCTGATGGACGCGTCTTCACCGGCGTCAACGTCTACCACTTCACCGGCGGTCCGTGTGCAGAGCTGGTGGTGCTCGGTGTTGCCGCTGCTGCGGGGGCAGCGCAGTTGACGCACATCGTGGCGGTCGCGAACGAGCAGCGCGGGATCCTCAGTCCGTGTGGGCGCTGCCGCCAGGCTCTGCTGGATCTGCAGCCGGACATCCAAGTGATTGTCGGGGAAGAAGGCAGCGAGCAGTCGGTGGCAGTCGCGGAGTTGCTTCCCTTCAGTTATCGCCAGCCCGACCAGCACACGTGACCGGCATCGCGTGATCTTCATCGCTCTGTGTCTTTCTTTCTCTCTCTTCTCTCTCTTCCCCACCACTTCAGTCATGGAAATCGCCCGTCTGCTAATCGTCCTCGCCATCTACTTCGGTATGTCTCTGTCCGCGCTGGCCAGTCACCCCGCTAACCGCATTGCTTGACTAGTTTTCCGCTACTTCATCCGCAACCGCTCCGCCAACTCCTCCGCCGCCATGTCTCACGGAAAGGTCACTCCAGTGGACAAGTGCGTCTCCTCACCTAACGGCCTCTAACATACAACTAACCCTGCCATAGCCCCGTCATTTTCAAGGCCCTCACATCCTCCGGTCCTGTCGTTGTCGATTTCTTCGCCACCTGGTGCGGTCCCTGCAAGGCCATCGCTCCCGTCGTCGGAAAGCTCAGCGAGACCTACACCGACGTGCGCTTTCTCCAGGTCGATGTCGACAAGGCTCGCTCAATAGCTCAAGAACACGAAATCAGAGCCATGCCGACATTTGTGCTCTACAAGGATGGCAAGCTGTTAGACAAGCGCGTTGTGGGTGGTAACATGAAGGAGCTGGAGGAGCAGATCAAGAGCATCATCGCTTAAGCTGCGTCATACGCAAGTGATATGCGATGCCATCATTATACCCATATATGACAATTATCTAGAAATGCCTGCCGTCGCGCTCCTCCACGTACGGTGTCATCCGAATGTAGTATCCGTATTCGCACTGCAACAGGTGAAAGTCAAACCCTTGGACATACCATACTCATGCCCATAGCGCGTCGTAATCACAAATCGATAGCTTCGTTAATATAGCGCCTAAAACTGCTACTCATCCTCGGCAGCCGGTATACGCTCTATCTCCATCTCGGTTACCTGGTTGTGGTTAAATATACTTACAGACAGTCAGTACCACTTGATGAGAGCGAACAAGGAAATCCATTAAAAAAGCGCTTTTATTGCCTGCTCAAGTGTACTCTTCATCTCGGTCTAAAATGAATGGTTTTCACATCACATTGCTTTATCCAACTGTCACTATATTGAAAATATTTTCTGGCCCATCTCTTCATACTCACGCTTGGTGTCAACACCGTAATACGTAATATTCAGTGGCCATATATCTAGCATCAGAATACTATCAGCGTATTAATAATATGCATATATTAAAATTATGGACTACTCGGGCCCACCAGCCGCTAACGCCACAGAAAATCATCCCAGGCCTGCAATAACCGGCTTGCTGATAAGATCACGAACGCTGTCCTGCATCCAAGTCGGCCAGGCCCTGAGCGAAGTCGTAACGGAGAGATGCTCTGGAAGAATAACTTGGCCGCCACGTCCAGACAGAACCTGATGCACAACACGATTGCCGACTTCCTCCGGCCCCAGCATGCTTCCTTCCTGGCGCACATATCGGTAGGTGTGGTCTCCGGTCATAGGCGTGCGGACGTAATTGGGATGGACAACGGTAGTGAGCACGCCAGGGGCCTTGTAGATGTGGCGCAACTCGCCTCCGAGTCCTTCATGGAAGGCCAATGCCCCGGCTTTGGTGGCGCAATAGTCCAAGGACGTGCCGACGGTGACAAACGAGGCCATGCTTGCGATGGTAACGACGTGGCCCTTGTTGCGTTTGACCATGTAGGGGACGAATTCCCGGGTGGTGGACCAGTGGGAAAGCAGGTTAATCTTGAAAATCTTCTGCAGATATTCATCGGTCGTCTCGAGAACCCCATGCGTGCCCATGATGCCGGCATTGTTGATCAGGATGGTAGGATTGCCGACTTCAAGCCGAATGGCCTGGGCCACGTCGGCAACTGCGTTGGCAGCTGTCAGATCGCATGGGAAATGCTTGATTAACTTGTTGTCCCTCAGTTCTTCGGGGAGTTCCTGGAAGTCTACCACGACGACCGTGATGCCGCGTTTGGCGAGGCCCTCGACAATCACTCGTCCAATGCCGCCACATCCGCCCGTAACGACAGCGATTTCCGTCGGCCAGTCCCAGGGCACTGGCGGAGATGCATGCCAGTTGTTGGCTGCCAGTCTGCTCAAAGCGCCATTGCCGACTCTCGCTGCGCCTAGCGTCAACCAGACAGACAGAATCAGCTTCAGTTTCTGCGGCGCCGCCGTCGAGAATCGGGCCAAGAAGTCGACGATCTGGTTGCGTAGTTGTGGAGGGCCGTAATAAAGCGCTACGAGCAGAGACCCTGGGACCACAGGCTGCAGGACAGCTCGATTTGCCGTCGTTAGGGACTGGATCACATACTGGAGCAGGGACCGCATGGTGTCGGCTGGATTGGGGAAAACGACGTCCCACAAACACGGGGAACCATAGAGCACTTTATTTCAAAGACAGTTACCAATAACTTTGCTGCATGAGCACATGAAAATGGAGGCCGAGGCATCCGCCCGAACTCGCAACCATCGCCCGACTAGGAATCCCCACGGGCTCGCGCTCGGCCATCAATCGCTGCTGCAAACCACATTAATGGCCAGAACACAGCCGGAAATCCCCTACGCCTCATTCTACGAAAGTTGCCTGTCTCGATAGGGCCCAAGTATGACGGGCGCGTTCTCGTTCATTGGACGAGCCATCGTAAAAGGGCTCGGACCAGGTAGCCGAGCAACTTCCCCAGAAACCCCGTCTCCACATGGGAGATTGTGGCGCATTATGGGCGTCTGCAGAGTCTGGACCCTGCATATTGCTTGTCAGTGAAGCTGCTGCGCCGAATGGAGTGAATGGTCCAATGGCACAGGCGCCAGGTGAGCAAGGTGAGCGGAGCTGCGCCGCCGAACTTAGGGACCTCGTAATATACTCATCATATTGATCAGACCTTGCATCTACTAGCCATTGCTTGGCCGCGCGAACAATCGAACTGGATTTACGGGGTGCAAGAAAGTGCAGGTTAACGGTTGGAAAGGTTGGAAAACTGCTCCCGGAGCAGGTCGATCATTGCTAAATAACAGGAAACTCTAAATGTACATAATTCATCATTAACTCCACAACGCAGCCTCATAGCTTTTCCTTGGTAGACTTGCTGAATCGCTCAAACGACGAAACTGGAGGCGCAGAGTTGGGGTTCGGGTGGTGCTTCTTCAAAGCCATTGTCACGTTGTACTCCATATCCAGCTGCGCCTTCGGGTCGTCGGTCTTGGGCTTGAAGTCAACAACCAGGTCGTCCTTCACGGCGAAAACGGAGTCGATGTCGAGATGGGGATCGTCGGAGGGGTAGATCTGGTTGATAACGGTGGCATAGTCGGGGTGTGTGATCATCAGGTGAATGTGAGCCGGACGCATCGGTGAGCGATCCATGACGTTCAACAGAACACCGGCAGGTCCATCTGTTGGCAGCGAGTAGGGCGTTGGGTGGTAGCAGTACCAGTAGAACTCGCCCTTCTCGTTGGAGCGGAATTTGCCGCGGAGGTTGTTCTCGGCCTGGTTGGGGTCCTGGAAATCGTACTGGCCGTTTGCTGAGGCCTGCCAGATGTCGAGGACGGCGCGCTCAATGGGGCCACCCGTTTCCATATCTGTGAGCACGCCGTGCATGTAGGTGACTTTGCCGTCGGGGTTGGGGTTTTGGATGATGCTGTCGCCGAGGTTGCGGAACGGCGCGTTGGGAGACCAGAAGGGGCCGAGGATGACATTGGAGGTAGGGGAAAGGCCTTGTTCGGTGATGATGCGGTTTGCGATTTCGTCGACAAGACTGGAGAAGTCAGTTTTTGGCAATTCAGATTTCACTCCAGATGTTACTTACGATTCCAGACCGATCACGTCGCAGATACGGTGGCACTCGTTGCGGATGGGGGTGCTGATCTTGCCAATGGAGTTGATGAACTCGACACCAAGCATCCACTCGGCGGGGGTCAGCTCGACCTCACGAGCAAAGTCGTGGATGTGTTTGATCAACGAGCCCAAGACCACGCGGGCGCGGTCGTTGGTCTTGGGGCCCATGGCGTTGACGACATAGGGGGTGAAGTTGGGGTCGAAGCGGGCGTTGGTAGACATGTTGGGCAATCGAGGGGCAATACAGATGGATGAGAAAAGAGCATCGACGACGAGGGCGACGATGAGCCTTATATCGAGTGAATGGGCAGGCGACGGCAGATGCGTCGGCTACCCAGGGATGCAGGCAAAATACCGTGCCCACATGCCGACTGGGAAGCGGCAGTCCCCAGATCTGCCTGAGCCTCGAGAGCCGGGTCGTCCGGGCCCCCAGGTTATTCGGCAAGGCGAATAGTAATGACGGGCGTCTGATAAGCCGGATGGCGAATCGCCTGGCGCTCCTCAGTCCCATGGATGGTGGACCGGAGAAGAAGCGAATAACCAGAATGGGAATGGCGGTCACGGGACTGCGGATGAGACTTTTGCCACGGCTGAGAATTCAGCAGTAGGCTAGCCTGTCTGGGACTAGCGTTTATCAGACTCTTAACGTTTTACAGACTTGCAGTATTGCAGAGAGGAGCCCATCAGGGCGCCCATCAAACCAGTGATCTGGGTGTCCCTATCGTACGATGCGTCAAATAAGAGTACTATGTTTCAACCGTTCAGCCACCGGGAATTGTCATAGTCCTGGCCGTTCATCCCCCGCTGTCGGAATATGGTTGATCCGCCCCGCACAGAGACTCAGCTTCCGGCTTCACTATCCATGATTCATCTCAGTCCATCCGCTCGCCTCTTCTGCAATGAGTCCGCTGAACGGTCTCGCTCGTTCTCTTCCCCGGCCGCTTAGGGCTGCCTCCAGGAGGCCACTCCCGGCTCGCTGCGTCCTCTCCCCGCTCAGCCATTCCCGGCACTCATTACGATCATCCTCCTCGAATGCCTCCGCTCCGTCTCCCCGCGACTCCTCCAACCCCGCTCTATCCTTCCCCTGCCTCGACGCTCAGGACGCAAAGTCAGCCCTCCTCTCCGCCAGATCGCTCCGGTCCGGTCCCGAGCCGTCATATACTACCGGTCACCATGAACAGTTCCATTGCAAGGACCCCCTACTGCTCGACTGGGGCGGCCTGCTTCCAGAGTTCGATGTCGCCTACGAGACATGGGGACAGTTGAATGCGAATAAGGACAATGTCATCTTGCTACACACAGGTCTATCCGCTTCCAGTCATGCGCACAGTACCGAGTCGAATTCGAAGCCCGGGTGGTGGGAGAAGTTCATAGGCCCCGGCAAACCTGTGGACACGGACAAATATTTCGTCGTCTGCACCAACGTTCTTGGTGGGTGCTACGGCAGCACAGGCCCGTCAACACTCGACCCTTCGGACGGGGAGAGGTACGCTACCCGGTTCCCGATTCTCACAATCGAAGACATGGTGCGAGCGCAATTCCGCCTATTAGATCATCTTGGGGTTCAGAAGTTATACGCATCAGTCGGCTCCAGCATGGGCGGTATGCAAAGTCTAGCAGCCGGTGTCCTCTTCCCGGACCGCGTCGGCAAGATCGTGACCATCAGCGGATGTGCCAGGAGTCATCCCTACAGTATCGCGATGCGACATACCCAGCGGCAGGTCCTGATGATGGACCCAAACTGGGCCCGCGGTTTCTACTACGACTCGATCCCACCCCATTCAGGCATGAAACTGGCTCGGGAAATCGCAACTGTCACCTACCGCAGTGGTCCTGAATGGGAAAAGCGGTTCGGACGCAAACGCGCCGACCCAAGCAAACAGCCCGCACTCTGCCCCGACTTCTTGATTGAAACATACCTCGACCACGCCGGCGAGAAGTTCTGCCTCGAGTACGACCCCAACAGTCTGCTCTACATCTCAAAGGCGATGGACCTGTTTGATCTTGGTTTGTCCCAACAACTCGCCACAAAGAAACAAAGGGCAGAGTATCAAGCAAAGATCAGCAGCGGAGCGAGCAACGTCAACGAAGCCGCATGCAGCCTCACCCTTCCCGACCAACCCTACGAAGAGCAGCCCGCTGCATCGATGTCGGCGGCAGAGCAGTCTGCCGCAGGGCCGGAGCTCGAGTCTCCACCCAAAGACCTAGTCGCCGGACTCGCACCTCTGAAAGACCACCAAGTGTTGGTGATCGGAGTGGCGAGCGACATACTCTTCCCCGCCTGGCAGCAACGCGAGGTCGCGGAAACCCTCGTCCAAGCAGGGAACAAGAACGTGAAACACCTGGAACTGGGAGAAGACATGTCTCTCTTCGGGCACGATACATTCCTGCTTGATCTAAAGAACATCGGAGGCGCAGTACAGAAGTTCCTAGATTAGTGCGGCCTACACAATGTACAGTAATTATATCGCATCACCATTCTATTTAATGCAGTACCGCGTCATCCCACTGGAAAGTCAGCCGGCATGCCATGGCCGGGTATGGATTCGTAGCCGACAGGTCGACGGATTGATCATTCAATCCACCTCGCTGTTGCCCCCATCATGCTCCTATATTCCCTCCAGAATGCACAATCGTGGGGTTGATTGCATCCATGAAGTCCTGTATGGGCTTTCATGTGGGCCCTTTTGGACATGACCATACACCGGTGGGTCCATTGTTCCTCTTCAGTCCGCTCGATTCGAGATTGCAGGATGAGCAGCACCTTTGGAGGTTGAACTTATCTAGCAACAAGGGCCGCTGGGCGATTCCGAGTTGTGAAGGCTTTTTGTATAGCTTCGATCGGCATACGGAGTAATCGGTCAAATATTCGTCCAACCAGATGTCAACGAAGATCTAGCAGCTAATCGACGACCGGACACCTAGCCAAATAAGGCTGTTGACAGGGTTTTCATCGTGGGAGTTGATCGTCAGTCCATTTCTTGGTCCGAGCACTCCGAAACTTTGTTCAGTCGGTTTTTAGTAACTCGAAAGCACCTCTAGGCTGAAAGGACCGTGCATGATATATATATATATATATATATGTATGTATGTATAGGTCTTTATACTGCCAGTCGATCTTTCCTCGCTGGAGCAACACCTCACACCATAGCGCCGAACAGGTCCAGTGATGTGCGTGTATATCTGTCCTATCTGGACCAGCAGAGAGTGTCTATCGGGCGATCCAAGGCTGAAATTACGCCTGCCCCGTGAGTTCGCTCGCGAGTCCGAGTATACAACTTACTTTTCTCTCCCGGCAGATCGCGTGGGATGCCCTGGTAGGCTGCTGCAGCCTTGCAGATTTAGCCATCCCAAGCCCTGTCCATCGTTCCCGCATGCAATGGACAACGTTAAATTACATGCGTGGGAAAATCAGGTCCGCATTCTTGCGTAGGGCCATCGGGCACTCGGGAATGCCCGTCGCGTACCGATTCCCCAATATAGCAATCACGGCCGAAGGGACATTGGTCCGGGCTTGTCTGGCTGAATGGGTCTTCACTGCGCACGCAACTGTCTCGCCCATCATGTGTGGCTGCAGAACGCGTGGTCTCGGCGAGTGGCACATTCAGGAAGCCGAGAGAGATATCGGAATATCCTGTCCAGGTGCTATTTCGCCTGCCATTCATTCCGGCCTTCCCCTGGACCCCTTCCCAGCTGCAGGCCCACTTTCGGTGTTTATGCAGGGCGAGCCTCGATTATAGAGTGGATACGAACCCTGATGATCAGCCGTGAAGATCTCTGAACCGCCGATCCTCTATCAAGGGACATGTCCGGTGTACGCGTCATTGTTCGTTGCTGTATAAGATCCACATACCGGAAAGGATGGACGCCCCCTTTAGCTGAATCAGAAGTTGGTGGATTGTTGCTTGCAGTATACTCCCTACTTGTTACAGAGTACGTAACAACATCTACTCTCTATATCCCAACATGGGCCGGAAGGTCTCGCTCCAGGCTATATAATGGCCACCCTGGGTCCATTGAACATGGTATCTGCTCGGTATACGCAGGCGAGAATCCAGAAAACAAACGACAATGGCTTCAAAGGGCGCAGAGTCAACGTGCGAGGCGGTTCTATTGCCAGCAGAAGGGACATCTGGCCCCGAAACAGAACCGCCATACCACATCTTGTCGAAGAAACAGAAGTGGAATCTGGTCATCTTCGTCTCTCTGGCAGGTTCCTTCTCCCCTCTATCCTCAAATATCTACTTTCCCGCTCTCGATACGATATCCAAGGACCTCGGGGTCAGTGCTTCGCTGACTTCCTTGACCATCACCGTGTATATGATCGTCCAAGGCATTGCCCCTTCGCTCTTTGGCGCATTGTCCGACTCCTCCGGTCGCCGCCTTACCTTCACCGTCAGCCTGATCATCTACACTGCAGCCAATCTGGCTCTTGCCTTCACGCCCAACTATGCAATGCTCATGGTCTTGCGAGGCCTGCAGGCCGCGGGGTCTGCAGCCACCATTAGCATCAGCGCGGGGTTATCGCCGATATCGCCAGCCCGCAAGAGCGTGGTGGTTTCATGGGAACAAATGCTAGTGTTCGGTAAGCAAAGTCTATTGAACTGCGAAAGGCATGTCTCTGATTGGCATCTCTGACTTTTCGATAGCATGTTGGGACAGGGAGTTGGCCCAGTAATTGGAGGACTTCTAAACAACGCCTGGGGGTTTAGAAGCATTTTCTGGCTGCTGTTTGTCATGGGCACAATCGTCCTCGGCGCGCTTCTTATTTTCTTACCCGAAACCCAGCGTAGCAGGGCTGGGAATGGCAGTATCCCTCTGTCAGGCTTCCATAAACCCCTGGCCTACACCTTCAAGCCGCCGATCGCCTGGACTCAAAACCCCGGCACAGCAAGGCCACCGAAGCCTCACACTCCAATGAACCTAGAGAAAGCCTTCAGTCCTCTGGCCTACATTCTTGAAAAGGACATCGCCGCGCTCCTTGCCTGGGGCGCCATTGCCTACACGGCCTGGAGCATGGTGACCTCTTCCACAACCTCCATGCTCCTTCTCGGCTTTCCTCACCTCGCCCAGTGGCAAATCGGCGTATGCTTTCTTCCCAACGGCCTGGGCTGCATGGCTGGCTCCCTCAGCACAGGCTGGCTGCTCAACCAAGGCTTCCGCAGAGCTGAAGCCAAATTCAAAGCCAAGCACGGCATCGCCGCCAACGAAGCCATTGTTCCTGGCACCCACAGCGAGGATTTCCCCTATATACAAGGCCGGCTTCGCTCGATGCCCCTCTTCAGCATTGTCCTTGTCGTCTCCCTGGCCCTTTACGGTCCAAGCTTCCGATTCAACGAGCTGCATCGATACTTCGGGCCCAATCTCGCTGCCCCCCTTATCCTGCAATTTCTCATTGCGTTCACAGCGACATCGATCTTCAACATCAACTCAACCGTCTTGATTGACTGCTTTCCAGACCGACCTGCGAGTGCAACGCGTTGAACAACCTCTGCCGCTGTCTTTTGGGTGCCGCAGGCGTTGCGGCGATCGAACCACTGATCGGGGCTGTACGGGCAATGCGTGCGTTCCTCATCGTGACCGGCATAGTGGCGTTCTTTACGCCGCTCATATGGGTCGAGTGGAGGTTTGGGGAGAAATGGCGGAAAGACCGAGAGGAGAGACTTGCTCAGCAGAGGCCACGGTCGTAGCAGAAGCAACATGAATATATACTCAAAACACAGCGACTGAGAACTTGTAGCCAAAATAGACGTAGAAGCCCTGGTATAGAACAACCTGCCAACCAAATATAATTCTGCTTTGGTATAACCACTCCAGCTACGAGGAGCCACTTCCATTAGTGCTAGCGGGGTCAAACTAAATTGGCAAGGCTGATAATTTGTCAGCCCAGAATATCAATTTTCAATGCTATAGTCATACATATGCTTGAAATGCACGGCTAAAAATGGCGATATTCTAGCTGCCTGCTGCGTTCGGACCCAAATATAGCCCATTTGCTTCCTAAACCCTTGGGCCCCTTCTTGCACTTTTCCACGTCCTTTGAGCTTTCGATAGTTGCTGCATCGGACGGTCCAAGAGTCTCTTGTCTGAGTTTGAGAACCTCTTCCTGCAGCGTTACTGCTTCCTTCAGTTTTCCCTGGTAAGCAAGGGAGAACGCCAGCGACCTTATGGTGTCTTGTGTCTTTAGATGACTGGCCCCGAGTAACTTGCGTCTACCATCTGCGGCCATTCTCCAGAAGCGCTCGCTCTCCTGGTACTGCTTCTGTATATCTAGCGTCACGCCAATGCAGTACAGAGTTTCTATTGTTTCCTCCTCAGTTATCCCGAGAGTCGGAATTTGCATATCTGCAGCCTGATAAAAGTATTCAAGTGCTTCTTGATACGACCTCCTCCCGTAGAGTGCTACCCCTAAGCTGACCTGGGTCCTTATGGTTTCCTCGTGTGTTGGACCAAACACCTCTTGTGCTTTAGGCAGGGCTCGCCGGAGTGTGCCCTCTGCCGAGGAATAGTCCTTCACTTGGCAGTATGAAGAGCCGAGACGGCGTAGGCATGTAATTGACTCCTTGTGCTTTTTACCTAAAGTATGGAGCAGTATTAGATAGGTGGTTTGTATATAGGAATGCGCAGTCTTATTTTGTCCTTGGTAGTGAAGTGACTGGCCGAGCCATAGGTTAGTATATGCCGTATCAAGGTGGCCAGATCCAAGGGCCTTGTGTTGGTCTCTTGATACTGATTAAAGAAGCTCTGTTGCCTCCGGATGTCTTTCTAGGTAGAGAAGTGAACGGCCTAACCAGGAAGCTGAAGACAGCGTATCTTGATGCCGTCGACCGAGGAGCGCTTTGCGTCCTTCCAGTACTTTTTGGAAAGCAGCGCGTGCCTCCGTATGAGCTCTTTGCTGCCAGAGTGTTGTTCCTATATCATGCAGTTGGTCGAGTACCGATTGTCTGGTGCTTTGTGGAAGAGCCATCCCTAAAATCTGCTGTAGAATACCCGGTGCTTGGGTAACTTTGTCTTGTTGTTTGCAAAGTGAGGATGCAACCCGCAGAGTAGAATTGATGGTTTGCTCGTGCTCTGGCCCAAGTAGCTCCTTGTAATATCCTGCAACTTTCTCGAAACACAGTTGCGCATCAGTATAGTTTTGCGTCTCATAAAATAACTGACCAATATTAAAAAGAAGGTCCAGTGATTGGAAATCAGGTACCACCAGAGAGGCTTGTATTATCTGCTCCAAAACAGACTGCGATTCTTTATATCTCTGCTGTTTATATAGGCAGGATGAGAGTGACCGAAGCGTTTCATGGGCGACTGCTTGATTGATTCCCAGAGCAGCATCGGCGGCTTGTTCAAAGAGCACAAGAGCATTGTTATATTTCTCCTGCTCATAATATATCTGACCACCGAGGTGCAGGGACTTAATAGTGTCTTCGCTTTGGAGGCCCAGGATCATTTTTTGCGTTTCCATTACCTGTTCAATGATTTCATGCGCTGCGTCCAATTTACCCTGTGCTAAAAGCGAGCTACTAAGCCAGTAATTCGAAGCAAGCGTGTCTATGTGAGTTGATCCAATGAGTTCAGTCTGCAAATCCACAGTGAATTGCAGTGTTCTTTGCGCATCCTGGGACCGGCGCTGCAATAAATACGCCACCCCTAATTGCTGCATTGATTTCAACGACTCTTTATGGTATGGGCCAAGAATTGTTTTGCGTCCATCAGCAGCTTGCTTGAAGAGATCTTCAGCTCGTGCGTGTTCTTTACCTGCGATTAACTGGAGTCCTCTTTCGTGAAGGGCCTTGAGTTCATCCAAAGCCTTTTCCCGAGAGCCCTTGGTGTGCAATCTCTCTGGTTCTGATCTAGCACCTGTTGAAATCAGACCTGGATCTTTATACGCTGGTTGCGGAGCCCATGTGCTGTCTATTGGCCAGCTTAATGAAGCGTCTGTCCCAGAAGGGAGTGCTGCAGGTCGGTTCCATATTGTAGATGGGAGTTTTTCTGATGCACGCGAAGGCTCATCAACATGATATTCCTTTAGCCAGGTGTGCTCGAGAGCGGCAGCAGCACTTAACCGCTCTTCCGGGTCAACAGTCAGGAGGGCCTCTATAAATGCGCATCCTTCCTGGCTGATATGGTGTTGCGATAGTCGTGTAACAGGAAAAGAAGAGCCTTTAAGGTATTCCAATAACTCTTTACCCTGGAATGGGTAGTCATGACAGAGCATGTAAAAGGCCGTCACGCCTAAAGACCACATATCCATGGCATAAGTGCAATGATATCTTTCTCTAGCCTCAGTATTTGTATCGACCCAAGGAAGAAGGCCTAGCACTTCTGGTGCAAGGTACTTCTGGGTCCCAACAAACGAATGCAGACTGTTGTCCCCAGTCCGTTTGCTAAATCCAAAATCGCCGATCTTAACCCACCATTCGGGCTCTTTTGCTGCAACTAAGATGTTCTATAAGAATCAGCCTATATCCGCTATCGTCTATACTAACAAAAGGAGCTGACTTACATCAGGCTTAAGGTCTCGATGGACAAACTCATTTTCATGGAAGCATGCCAGGCCCTCTAGAATTTGGACGGTAATCTGTTTGGCCTTGTTTTCTGATAATGGATGGGTTAGATGGGATGCAAGGCTGCCGTGTTCAAAGTATTCCATAACTAAGAATACTGATATATCGCTCTCATACCATCCCAGGGACTTAACAAATAGGCCTTCATACTTTAAATCATTAGTAAATATGAGGCATCATCCGGTGCAGAGTATACTGACCTTGCTCGTGCTCTGCGAAAACTTGGCGATGGTTTCTAGCTCCTGGTATATATCGAACTGACTGCCTTTTGAAATAACCTTTACTGCCTGTAGTTGGCCGGTTTTGTCTCCTGTATGACATTTCTCCAGCCATACCTCTCCCGTTGCGCCTCCCCCGAGACGTTTTGTCCTCGTCCAGGTCTCCTTTTTCCAGGTCCGTCTGCGAATCTGGCCAGCGGAGTTGTCGTTGCAGATGCTAAAATAGTGAGCATGGGTCCCATGCAATTCGACGAGCAATTTGGAATCATTGACAAGATCCGGCAATTTCCTAGTGGCCATGATGCTTAGGGTGTTGAGAGGAAGAGGCTTGGACATCATAAGCGATCTCCGTTGAAACAATTTAATAAGACGGTAACCCCGCAGAAATCTCACCCACCGCAGCCTCAGGAGACACGGCTCGTGTTTAATAAGACGGTACTTCTGGTGGCTGTGCTCAGACATGGATAGCAACAAATCTGACCAGACTGCAGTCTTGGCAACGAGGCGATGTCGGGGCTGAATCGTTAAGCCCTTAACCCTTTCGACTGTCGCAGTCTGGTTGATTTACAGTGATTAGTGGATTTATTAATGAAGAGTCCAGAAACCTCCATCCCACCAACGCAATCTGTAGACATGTCCTGGACGAACCAGCCAGTAAGCCACGCCTTGATAGAACCCTCGCCCTGTCGAAGCACAATTCTTACTCCTAACAGCACCAGGACTGCTCCTGTACAGCCGAGCTGACCCAGCTCTCCTCTCTGCTGCCAACCCCCGCTCCAGGCCCCTTCGAATTCAGTCTCCTGGCGGCCCTCGCCGCACCGCTGGAAGATCTCCTGAAATGCGTGGAACGCTGCAAGCAGCAGCATAACCCACCGATAAGCGCCCAGAACCAGAACCAGAGCCAGAGCTAGAGCCAAAATCCCGAAGCAAATCGCGGCTTGGTCCCGCTCGCCAATTCAATCCTCGCGATCTGTCACGCTGCGTGTGCGGCGTACGATCTTCTTGACGATGGCGGCGGCAGAACTGGTGGTACTACATCTAGGAGTCCGGGGAGCAGCGAAAACACACCGAGTCCATCGATTGCAGGCGCAAGGCCAGAGCCAGGACCAGCGCAGCAGCACGATCGCGCGGGGCAATCAGCCACCTGGCGCTGTATAAAGACGCCCATGATGCTGGGTTCGCTGACTCTGCGGGGCGACGAAGAGGCCCTCCTCGCGAGGCAAATCGTTTACACGGTGCTGACCAGTCTAAGTGCTGTGTTGCGGGTGGTTTACATCCAGGATAGGGAGGCCGGGCAGGATCACGCCATGAATCTCGGCGCTGGACATGAGTATTCTGGCGCTGGGGGGGAGCTATACGGGCGCGAGGGCATTGGGGCTGTCAGTCAGTGTCTCTCGGGGGTTTTGGCGCTGCTGGGCAAGATTGTGCCCGAGTGACTGCAAGTATATTCAATGGAGAAGGACCCGAGATGCAGGTCGGGAGATTTTAAATCAGATTCAAATTAACCAAGTATAATCGATCGGAGTGGGTATAATAATTGTAAACACCAAGCGCTCAATTGGAGCTTACTTCGTTGCAAAATTCTTGCAGTATACGATACGTATTCAAATCAGTCCGTCCACCATGGCCACGGCATCCCTCCTCTTCGTAGCAAGCGCAGCCTTCGCTTTGATCGTCTTCATCGCTGGCAAGGCCCTGCGCGTTGGTTCGCGTCCAAAGGGACTTCCGCCCGGTCCGCCAACCGAGCTGATTTGGGGCAATACAAGACAGGTCACCACATCTCCCAGCGGTGTATGCAGGATGGTCCCCGGCACATAGCTGACTTCGCTGCAGATCAACCTCCTATACCCACAATACCAGTACGCAGAATGGGCAGCGAAGTACGGACCCGTTTACACAGTCATGCTGGGCGACACAGCGCATGTTATAGTCAGTGGACTCCAAGAGCTGCGCAACATTTTCATCAAGCAGGGGGGGAATTCGCAGGCCCGGCCTCCCTCTCGGTTCCAGCTACTCATGCGCGACGGTTTCTTTCCGGGGCTGAACAACGGGGAGAAGTGGCATCAGTCGCGTAAAATGTGGCAAACCGTCCTCAACGGCAGTGCGGCCAAACAGTACCTACCCTATCAGGAGCTAGAGACTCGCCAGCTGCTATTTGATCTCCACCGTGAACCGGAGGAGTGGAGAAACCACATTGAGCGCTACAGTAACAGTGTGGCGATGACAATGGTCAACGGTAGGCGCATCAGCGACGCCGCCGACCCGCGGGTCAAGGAGACCATCCAAGATCTGTACGACCTGGCAGAAACGGGCGTGCGCGGTTCATTTCTCGACTCGTGGCCGTTCCTTTGGAAACTCCCGGAGTGGATGTTTCCAGTGTGTAAAAGGGCACGCGAGATCGCCGCTAAACATCGCGAGTTCATCTGGAGGAATTACTCGGATGTTGCAAAGCGGACACGTCAAGGCGAGGTGTTGCCGTCTATCAACCATGCCATCCAGGAAAAACTCAAGCAGGGCTGGCCAGGAGTGTCGGAGATCGAAGGTGCAGAAATTGGTCACCATGTACTGACGGGCACCACCGATACAACGGCTTCAACCCTGATCAACTGGGTCGCCGCCATGTGTCTTAACCCAGAAGCACAGAGAAAGGCCCAGGAAGGTGAGAGACCTCCTTCCTTTCTTCTCGTAATCATGGCAAGGGCTGATTGATTCAGAAATTGATCGGGTTGTCGGTCCGGAGCGGTTACCCACCGACGAGGACGCGGCCAAACTGCCGTACGTCCACCAGGTAATCCAAGAGTGAGTATGCCTTTTTGCATTACTTGCACAAAGTTCGCAAAGCTCACTTCCCACTAGGAGCCAACGCTGGATCACGTCTGTTCCTCTATCACTACCTCGCGCGGCAAATGGCCCAGTGCACTGGGGGAAATATACAATCCCCGAGGAAACCGGTCTGATAATGAACTCTCGCGCAGTCCACAACGACCCAGATATTTTCCCAGAGCCGGACAAGTTCCAGCCCGAGCGGTGGGCAGGTAAACCCAATGCGGGCTCCAACGGCGATTCGCAGCTTCTTTTCACTTTCGGAGCAGGCCGTCGCATCTGTCCGGGGCAGCATCTTGCAGATAGAAGTCTGTTCCTTGTCATTTCGCATTGGCTATGGGCCTTTGATACTTTGCAAGCGACGGATGACGAGAAGAACAAGGTCCCCATCGACAGGAATGATTTGAGGCCCGGGTTCATCGTCTGCCTGAATCCGTTTGTGGCAAAGATCACGCCTCGTTCGCCTCGGCATTCCAAGGTGATTGAAGACACCTGGAAGGAGGAATTGGAAGTGTCGCTGGACGAAAATCAGCAATGGAAGGCGACACCAGATGGCATCGCCAGGCTTATCGAAAGAGTTGCAAAGTGAATCGTGATGAGCAGCGAACGCGATGAGGAGAAATGCAGCATATTGATGCCAGTCGCTGAACGCAAAAAAAAAAAAAAAATTGGTAATACACTTCGCCAGGGGAATCCAGTCATATACTCATAGTAATAAGAACAATCGCTTGCTATCACTCCCATAATCGGCACTGCCCGCGTAGGTAATCCAGTCGTTGGATGGAATCCGTCAGCACCAATTCTGCAGCGCGGTATATGCAATCGCCCGGTCGGGTGCCAGTTGCCCGTCGAACCTCCTGCACCTTGGCCGCGAGTTTCTTTAGGCGAAGCAGAATAAACTGTTTGAGAAAATATTGCTTCGCATCCTCGTCTAGTTCTTTGTTGCCCACGCGCAATGGAATGCGACAGACATTTCTTCGGACGCCGCCCAGAAGGCTAGGAGGTAATCGTGAAGGCCGGGCCCACGAGCTGAATGCTCGTCTGTTTGACCGTATATTTTCCGTGTCTATTAAAGTCTTCTCCTCGATGATCCAGTCCAGCATCTGAACTATACGCTCCGTAATCGTGGACATGAGCAGCACAGAAGAGCGATTACTCATGCAGGAGCTGCATCCTAACATGCGATCTAGCAGCGCTCTCCCGTGGCTTTCAGCCTGCATTATCACGTCTATTGAGGGTCTCGTTGTCTCGGGCAATGTCTGACGGAGAAACAGGAGTTGCTGTAGTACTGAAGAGTAGCATTTCGCGCCGCAATCTCCGCATTCTGCGCCTATATTTGAAGTCCCAGCACTCAGCACTGGCAACTGATCGATGGGGGGGACTTCTGCCGGCAGCAGTGAGATGAGGCGATTGCAGTCGGGGATAGGAAATGGAAAGGCGCCGAGTGGGTCTGGAATTGAGGGAGAGTTGATGAAAAGTTCGTTAGGCGTATTCGGGTTATTGGGATGGGTTTGCAAGGGCCCATCTTTAGGAGGCATCGAGGCCGCCAGGAAGGCTTCAAAAGAGGATTGGAAGACATCGTCCACGGGGTCCATGCCGGTACTTGTGAAGTCCCCGGTCAGCACCCAGGGATCGACACTCCCGTCCGTCATAGCATGTTCATCAGGATTGTTAGCATTTGTTTGTGCCGTGCTAACTACCGTGGGTCCCTGTTGTGCATCCCCGCTGGTGGCGTTGGCATTGGGCGCTCTGCGACTCGGCGGACTGGACCTCTTGGGAGGGCGGCCGGTCCGACGCTGCGGGCTGTAGACGCAGGGCTGACGAAGCCGTACACATCGGTGGCAGGAGGGTTTGTGCTGACTGCATTTGACCTTTGCATCCTGGCAAGTGTCGCAAGACTTGCGCAGACGCTCCCAATTACCAGCGCGCTCTGAACGCATGATGAGCAGAGTTACGCGACTGGCGATGGGGAGTGGGGGATCGCGTGGTGGAGAATGACAACCGATTTCTCGTTTGTCTGGTTTGTCTGGTTTGTCTGGTTTGCCGTGTTTGCCGTGTTTGCCGTGTTTGCGGGCTTCAGCAGGCCCTGACTAAGCTTGCGTGGAGCCTCAAACGGCAGGCAGAAATGTACAGGGCACTCTGCAGGTGGACAGTCTTGCATAACAGCATGGCGCCCTTTATCTATGTCTACACACCAAGATCACAGAGGTGACGAGATATTTTCAGTCTAAACCAATACAGGGTCTTCACTCCTCAAGGTACAAAACCTGACCCGCAGGATTCTAGCCCTGGACGTGATCTGTGGAGATGCCAATGTGGTCGTGCACTAAAGCGTGAGGAATACTCTGGGTAGAGTAACTTTTGTGGACTTTCAAACTTACACTGCTCGCACCGCGTCAGGCTGTGTCGAGTGAGTACACTGTTAAAAGTATTATATCTATATATATATCTATATATATATATCCATTGAATGAGATGGGTGGGCTAGTAATTGCGGAAATAAAGTAGATATCAATTACAAGCCAACGGCCCTCCAGCGCGCAGCATATGCAAAAGCCAAGACTGCCCCCGGTCCGAATACAATAGTCGCCAGCACAAGAGATGGAACAATGGCCCAGGCTGACAGGGAACTGACAGGCCCGAGCAGAAAGTACGTGCACGGAAGATAAGCCGCAACAAGGATGATCACGTCGTATTGCAGGAACTCGTGCGCTGCATGGGCAAGCACGCAAGATCCCAAGCGATTCGTTTGCGTAGAGCTAGGAAGGTAGAGCTCGCCAAATGTGCAGCCCATGGCCCTCCTTCTCTTCATCCCGTGTGCGCGGCCGCGGCGCAGCGCTAGCCCCAAGGCCCCCCAAATGGCATACCAATGCCCCACTGTGGCTGCGAGACCAGCGACAAGATAGGGGCGAGACTGTGAAGACGGCGGGATTACCCGCGTTAGTGGGACATGTTCCCCAATGAGCTGCAGAAGTGAGAGCATGATGGGGCTGAATCGGTATAACGCAATGCCACGCTGTCTGCGGTCGATGCTGCATTGGAAAAAGGCCGGCCAGAGAAAGAGACCTGGTAGGATGAGGCCAAGAGTCGCACTGGCTAATAATGCAGACTGAGACTGCGCGTCGTCTACGGGGCTCAGGACCCGAAAGCCGGTTGTTGCGGCTTCCACAAGCAGATAGACGGGATAGACGAAGGCAGCCCCGTAGAACTGATTGAAGATGTTCCACGCGGTCGGTATCCTTCGGCTCGGTTACTTCAAACCTCAAGCAGGAGGGGTACGCAATCGCTTACACCAAAGAGATAACGGATGGCGAGTGCGATCTAGCGCCGATAAGCATACAGACTGCCATGGCCTGCATGGTCGAGTGGATATCCACCAGTAGCAGACGATGGATTGGATTCGTGCCATCCAATAGGCCATTATAGAACAAGACTGCCGGGACCAACTTCTTGTCCAAAGATTGCAGGCTGGTGTATTGGCGGATCAGTGGTGCTCCATCGGCAAAGCGCCCAGTTTGCAGGACAGATTTGATGGCGAGGGGCACATTGTTTCGGCGAAGGGCGATCTCCCAGAGACAATGGTATCCAACCAAGGCGAGTCCGCCGTAGTAAGAAGTGAAAAGAATCAATTCGGGGGCTGACAACGCTAGTATGGGAGTCGACTGTGCCATGGCTTCAAGGAGACGCCAGAGCGGATCTGTGAAAAGGATTGTGAAGGATTATAGCCTCCAATGCGGCGAAGATCGTTCATTTCGCTAGCTTTTAACGCCTGCCGATTCCCACAGAAACACCTGGCAGCCAATCTAGTGGGCGGATCGACAGAGGACACTATTTCGGGTGGTTTTGACAACAACAGGATTACTGTCCGACTGCTAATTCGCCACCAGAATGACCTGATTGTTGGAGTAGTCAACAAGGTCTCGGCTTCGTGGACCAGCAAGCAGAAGCAGAGCATTGCCAATCGATTGCCTACGGATTGCCTACGGATTGCGCTACTGGGCCGCTCTGGAGATAGAGACTGGTGGAGATAGACTGGTGGAGATAGAGACTGTATTCACAGTTGGATACATGTGCCAAACTTTAATCTCTCGGCGATAAACACAGAAGTACAGGCAACGGTTGTCTATACATTATCTGGAAGCTCATGGCGAACATACGCCAGTAAACCCTCCAATATCCGACACAAAGCCCACCGGTAGTCCATATATCAAGGTCATCCAGTAACCCGTCCAGATATAACCCAAAGCACGCACAAAATCTGCACTCATTGTTAGCCGACGGAATTGAATTGAAAAATAGAAAAACGTACTGCTGTCCGAAATGCCCGCGCGTTTCCCATAATGCTTCAGCGCATCCTCCACTGTGACAACGGCTGCATACGCAGGCATCTGCCAGAACATGCCCCAGCCGTACGCGGTAGAGGGGATCAGCAACGCACAAGCATAATGTTGGACGCCTGATACCAGGAAGCCAACATAGAGCTTGCTGTATTTGTAAAGCAACGTGCCCTTCTTAGCTCCCAGAGCGCCCGCGACGATGTCACCACAGCGTGTGAAAATCTCCCGGAAGATCTGGTGCCAGACGCGTCCCCAGAAATTGCGCACCGTGTAGAGATCCCGCACGCTGCCAAAGAGGCTCGGCCAGCGGTCTGGGGTTGAGAGGTGGAGGCCCACGAACAGCATCGATGCTTTCCGGTACTCGCTGTCCAGCATCAAAGAATCCCGAATTAACTGCAGGGCAACAAGGCCGTGTTTGTCAAGCAGCGGCAGGCTGCCAAAATCAACAGCACCCTCAACTGCTGGCCACAGTGCGCAGAATGCGTGTTTCCGGACCAGATCCGAGACGTATTGGTTCAACAGGATTCTCCCAGCATTCGAAGTCAGAAACTCCCTGGAGCATACGATGTTAGTGTTTGTTTTTTCATGTCTTTCTTGAGAATTCAAATACCAGCGGGATTGAGTCTGCTCCGCGCCCTGCGGAAGATGCTGGTCCACAAAGTTCCACCCCTGGCCACGCCAGCAGGACCAAAGCTCTACAGTCCATTTGGCCTTGTTATAAAGTCTATACAGTGCCGTAACGTCCTTTCTGTTGTTTTTGACGAGTATCGTCCCAGACTTGCTGGTCTGGTGGCAGTCGACCTCGGGGGTGCCTGCAAGAGACAGGAGCAGCCAGCGCACGGTAATAGATATCATAAATATAGCATCCATGAAAAACGCAGGCCCCGCAACCCAGTGCGTCAAGACGTGAAGCCATAGACCGGTGAAAGCTGTACTTGCCAAGGTAACACGCGTGGGGCCTGGAGGCAGCAGGGTGGTTAGGATAGCCACCGCCAAAAATGTAGGAGTCAGAAGCTTCGTTGCCCAAAGTGGCATTTGTTCCCGTTCGGAGTGTGCATTACTGACTGCCATCAGGTTCCCAGTGAGGTTCTGAATAACATATTCCGCCATTGCGCTTCGATTGAGGTTGGTGCTGTGCCGGGAGCTGTCCGTCTGTTTTCTGGTTTCACGGGAGGGTAAACAAGCAATCCGCGAGAATGCTATCGCTGGCTGATTTCATGGCTCGGTAAATCGATTGTTTTCTTCTCCTAAAAAGCCGGAGTTGAGAGTCCAAAGCAAAGCCCCCGACTCCGTAGACTTATCGGGTCGTTTGTCTGTCATCTCCCCGTTCCGGTCGGCGGGTTTTCTTTCGCAGAATTCCAGGCATGCAAACATGCATAATACCGACAGAGGGCAGATGTTAATAATCAAAGACATCCCCTGAGCATCCAGGACGGGAGAACTCTGCATGTATGTCTCCGGTAGTCTCCTTCGTCTCTGGTGTAGAGTCCCTGGTGAAGTCACATGTCAGCCTTCAGCCCTAACTCCCCGTAAACCCCCCGATTGAAGGAGATGTTCACAACAACATAGCTTGTTTGATGTTCTCCCCACATGCTTTGAAATCGTGATTAGAAATCGTTTGCTTCCGAGAAGGAGAATATTCGTCCGCGGTAGGCGTCTTAAAGGAGCTGTTGTATAGGTTGTTGAACCCACTATCCATTGCCTCTCGCCGTTGGATCCAAGCTCCCCCTCCAGAACGACCATGTCAGCCCCAGACGACCCAAAGCCTGAGGTGCGAGCCTCGGACCTGACTAACGACTCAGAAAAGCAAGAGTCAAGCTGTGCCTCTGACAGTGAGCAACCAAAAGAAGTCCAGAGCCCTCGCAATGTGCATGGGCTGCTATGGGTCGCCCTTATCCTGGCTATTTACAGCTCCACCTTTCTCTTCGCACTCGACAATACCATCGTTGCAAACATCCAGCCGGCAATCATTTCCTCGCTAAACGGTATCGAAAAGCTAGCCTGGTCCGGCGTCGCCTTCGTGATGGCATCCAGCGCCACGGTGCTCACTTGGTTACAAGTCTTCAATCAATTTAATATCAAGTGGCTCTATATCTTCTCAATCGCGGTCTTTATGGGAGGTTCTGCAATCTGCGGTGCAGCACAGTCCATGGATATGCTTATTGGGGGGCGTGTTATATGCGGTATTGGTGGTGTTGGTCAGTATGTCGGTGTGATGAACTTTCTGCCTCGCTTGACAACAATCGAAGAGCGTCCTTTGTACATCAGTGCCATGGGCTTGACATGGGGTGCAGGGACTGTGCTTGGCCCTATTATCGGCGGCGCCTTTACTGATAGCTCGGCTGGATGGCGGTGGTCCTTCTATATCAACCTCGTCATCGGCGGTCTGTTTGCCCCTGTCTATTTTTTCCTGCTCCCATCATTGGAACCACAGCCCGCGGGAACTTCTGTCACGGACCGGTTAAAGAAAATGGACTTTGTCGGAACTATCCTACTATTCGGGGCATTCGCAGCAGGGGTGATCGGTATCAACTTCGCCGGCGCAATATATCCCTGGAGCGAACCGGGCATTATTGTGGCTATTGTTCTCGGCGGCGCTCTGTTTATTGTATTCGGAATCCAGCAGACATTCTGCATCTTCACGACCGAGGAAACGCGCCTTTTCCCTGTTGAGCTGGTTTCTCTCCGCCGACCGCTCCTCACTGTCCTCTTCATCTGCGGTTGCTGCACTGGTGTTTGCGTGACAGTGCCGACCTACGTGATTCCGCTCTACTTCCAATTCACGGCATCCGACGAATCGCTCCAATCTGGTGTTCGCTTACTCCCATTCGTCTGCCTGCTGGTCTTCAGCTGCGTTACCGGGGGATACCTTGCAGGGAGGCTGGGCTACTACATCCCTTGGTATATTATGGGCGGCGGGCTGTGCTTGATCGGCTCTGCCCTTATGTACACCATCAAGCCAAGCAGCAGCACTGGAGCAACATACGGATACAGTTCGCTGATCGGGCTTGGGTCGGGCATGTATTTGCAATTGGGACACGCCGTGGCACAGGCCAAGGTGAAGCCGGAGAAGCTTCCAGCAGCGGTGGCCTTTACAACCACTGCCCAGCTCAATGGCCTGACCTTCGCCCTTGTCATCTCGCAGTGTGTGTTTGTAAACGAGGCGGCGAAACGTAAGCTCCATTTGCCCCCTTATTTTCTCATCCCCGTGCTTATGGAAAGAACTCCTTGAGCTAACATACTCCCTTTCTACTTCTAGGTATCGGATGGGTCCTACCACATGAATCCCGCGAGGTCATCGTCGGGGCAATCTCAGGAACCGGCTCGACATTTGTGCAGGAGCTAGACGCGGCCACCAAGGTCAGGGTCCTTGGTGCAATTGTCACTGCTATTGATCGTACCTATATTCTCTGTATTGTGGCAGGGGCAGTCACACTGCTCGCCACATTCTGTATGAAGTGGGAGCGCCTGTTCATCCAGACTGCGGCGGCGGGCTAGAGAAGGAGCACAGTAATACGCATTAGTTGGCGACAGGATGATGGTTTGATTGACTCTCGTTCTTTACTTCTCTATTGAGCTTGTTTGAAATATTTACTTTTAATCGGAAAATCGACAATGCATCACTCGTTGGGAAGGCACTATATTGAGAATCACTAACCCCTTCAAGACCGCGACGGCCAATGCGTCCGCCGAATTGCACGAGCGTAGAAATTGACTGGCCGAATGACAATAAAGTCTGGATCGTACTCAATGGCCTCATCCGTGGCGTTCACGAAGCAATACCGATACGTGAGCTCAGCCAGCGCAACCTTGACCTCCTGCAACGCCACATTGAACCCAATACAGCCGCGTGGACCGGCCGCAAAGGGGACATAGACACTGCGGTGGCGATTCTTGACCTGGTCTGTTGACCAGCGGTCGGCGTCGAAGCGGTCTGCATTCTCCCAGTGCGCTGAATGGCGGTGCAAATGAGAGATACTAGGGATGAGGATCGAACCACGAGGCAGGTTCCAACCCCCCGGGAGAATGATGTCCTGTTTGACATTGCGCGCGGGCTGGAAGGACGGGCTATGCATGCGCTGGGTCTCCTTGACGAACGCGTCGAGGAACGGCATTTCTTGGATCTCATCGTAGGTCCACTGTTTATCGGGTGTGGCGCCGTGGTCAAGCAGCTCTTGTAAGAGCCGGTCCTGCTGCTCAGGGTATGTGATCAGCGAGTAGATGAGCCAGGACAGAAATGCAGAGCTAGTCACAAATCCCGCGCCCACCAAGGCGAGTGTGTTGCTGAGAATGTATTCGTGGCGGAGTTTGTTTCCATGCTCGTCTGTTGCTCGCGCGAGGTAGTCCACGAGACAGGCTGCGTGAAGTGCAGCAGTCTCAATAGGAAGGTCGCCGGCTGTACCGCCGTTCCTCTCCTGACAGGCTGTGACGGCTTCCTCGATGAGACCGTATAGCTCGCTTCGGGTGCTTTTAAGGGCGGCAGGGTCTCCTAGATCCAAGTGTCAACAACGACGAGCCTAGGGTTCGAGAGATTGGGTAGGAAATACCAAACGGCAGGTAAGAATACCAGCCCCCTTTTGTTTGAACGCGCCGGTTGAGCGTAAGGTAGCGCTGAAGGAGGACAATAATAGGGTGCATAGGGCTATCCACCTCGTCGAAATGGTGAAGGTCAACTCCAAGGACCAGTTGGCAGACGACCTGGGAGGCCAGCTTAGCCGTCAGGTGGTAGACATTGAAGGCCTCCTCCTTGTCATCAAATATGTCCAAGACACGGAATACCTTGTCCACGGACCGTTGAAGTAGAGGAGTATAATGGCGAACAGCACGGGGGGTCATGCTCGGAGGGATGAATCTATGCGCCTCTTTCCAAGCCGGGGACTCGGTGTCACATAGGAACAGCGCAGTCTGGTCTCGAATGCCAAACAGCGGATGATTGCCTGACGACGGTGCTTTGGTGAAATACTCATTGTCTCTGAAGGCCAGAGCGGCAATGTCCGGGTCGTTGGTGAGATATGTCACCCTGCCCATGTTGTCTGTGCGGATAACGGGCCCGTACTTGTTGAACAGGCGTTGGTGGTTCCCTAGATGGTCGGGATAGATCTCAAAGTGGTTTCCAAATGCTGGAATGCCCTTTGGCTGTTGAGGCTCGCGGATCGGATGCCCGTCAACGATGATGCCCACCGACTTCGCTCGCACAATGCCATCCACGGTGCCCACGGGAGAGCCCTGATCATGGAACTGAATCCCGTCTGTCGTCAGGATATTGAATATTTCCGATATCCCCCTGCGCAGCTCCTCCACCGACCTGGGCACACCAATGTCGAGCTGTCGAGTCGCCTCTTCTTTCTCACCAACAAGGTAAAATGTCTGAACGGTCATAGCGAGTGATTACCGGGCTCCAGTATTGTGATGGCAATCCTGCAGACCGCGATCTACAATTGCGATTATATTGAATCTCCCCTCGGCTCCTTTTGTGAACCCCCCGAGACCCCCGGGAAAGGGCCTGCTTTATAGATGGTTCAATGTCGATTGTCTTGCCTGGACTGCAATGAGCATTGCCGGGCCTTCAGTATGCAGGATACAAACGAATATACACTCGCTGCGGTGGCAAGCCACAACACCCAAGATGATCTCTGGATAGTCATAGAAGGCAACGGTAAGCAGCAATCAACGAGGTCGAAGTGCCCACTAACAGAGTGCCAGTCTACGACGTGACAGACTACCGCGAGGACCATCCCGGGGGCGACGAGATCCTGCGACATTTTGCGGGCAAGGATGCAACAACCGATTTCGTAGACGCTGGGCACTCGAGCGACGCCTATACCAAGCTTAAGACCCTCCACGTCGGGAGGTTGTCATCGGGCGATAGGGCACAGACTACATCCAAAACAAAGGCAGCAGTGACGGAGATTGCTGGCGTAAATAGAGACGACAGCTCGCGCAATCAGACGGCACAGACTAAACATCGCAAAGCTGAATACAGCAATCCGCAGAGAGTGATCAAAGGCCTCCTCTGGGGGAGGGCCAATCTTGCTATTGTACGCATTCAACGGATATAGGTGGCATGGCCCGCAGAGCCCACATCTACGCCCACAGCCTCAAACCGGATGGACAAGCTACATGGGTGGTTTTTTGACGGCCACGGCAATCAACATTGTGGCGGCAGCCATGCTCGCACTCAGTGCCAGACGGGCTTTGCTACAGCGACACAGCGAACTCGAGGAGTATCCCCGTGTGAGGAGGACAGCTCTACCAATTCGGCCAAAGGGATGCCGTGGCGACACCATCGAAAGAACGCAGCCGGCCACCCTCGTAGACCGACAACGCATTGCGCCCAGTGTATACAGAATGCGGCTTGAGGGCAACGGTCTCGCAATCGGAGTGGGCCAACATGTCAAAATACTCGCCGAGATAGACGGAACAACCGTCCAGCGCAGCTACACCCCGGTATCCCCCGTTGGAAGGCAGAAACAAGTCGATCTGATCATCAAGGTATACCCGAATGGCCGTCTGGGCAATTATCTTCTAAACCTTCCGCTGCACTCAAGGGTGGAAGTGCGCGGGCCGTTTGGTCGATATTCCCCGAACCCATCCTGGAAATCCATCGCCTGCATAGCAGGCGGTACTGGTATCACCCCGATATACCAGGTAATGCGGGACTGGCCCGGTGAAGTGGCCCTTCTATACGGGAGTGAAGCATGGGAGGATATTATCCTGCGAGATGAGCTGGACGAGCTGGTCCGCCAGTCCCGGGGGAGAATTAGAGTGCACCATGTGCTTCACCGACCGGACTCGAGTTGGAACGGCCTCACTGGCTGGATATCCGAGGCCATAATTAGAGAGGTGCTTCCCAAACCAGCCGCAAGTACTGGCTTTCTGGTTTGCGGTGCCGATGCAATGGTGCGTGCGATTCGGGGCCATTTGGACGCCATCCAGGCGGATGTCTTTATTTTTTAGTATTTAAGAAAAAAGCACCTAGCAAGAAACATTTCAGAATTAGCCAGTCCCATTAATTTACTCTCTGCCACCATGCCAAAGGTCCTCTGTTTACACGGATATGGCACTTCCGCTGCCATCCTCCAGCACCAGCTGGGCCCTTTCTTTGCAGCTGCAGACCTAAACTACGAGTTTGTCTTTCTAGAAGGCGACGTCGAATGCCAAAGGGCCCAAGGTATATACCGCATCCAAGTAGCAGAGGGGCGAGAAATAACCCATTCTCAGGTGTTAGCAGTTTGGTGCAAGGGCCCTTCCTATGCTACAACTCCAGCTTTGCCCCAGCAGAGATCCAGGAGTCCTGCGACCTCATCGATGAGATGATCGAAACCACCGGCCCATTCGACGGCATCCTTGGCTTCAGCCAGGGAGGCTCCGTGGCGCTCTCCTATCTGCTCCAGCGCCAGATCAACGGCCACCACCCTCCCTTCCGATGGGCCGTATTCTTGTCTACGGTCATTGCGTTTTCCCCCGACGTGGGCTTCGGCAGCAGCATTCTGGCTAATCTCACCGACCACGAGATCCGCCTGTTGGAGGGCTATCCCGCCACGGACCTATCCACATTACATCCATCCACCCGCGCGCTCTGCGAAACAACTGCGCGGACGTTCTACTCGGCAAAGACCGGGGGGTTTATTGCGCCTGGGACCCCTGCGGCGCAGTTTGCGAAGCGTGACGATCCGTCTCAGCCGCGGGTCTTTCACCCGGCGCTGTTCACAGACCGCATTCCCATCCCCACGGTGCATGTCACGGGCAAAAAGGACGATGCGCTGATGGTCGACCTTTCGCGTCTCGTCCAGGGTCTTTGTGAGAAGTCATTGGTGCGCACTTTGACCCATTCCGGTGGCCATAATGTCCCTCGGTCCCCGGGGGATGTGCGTGCTGCCTGGGCTTCGGTGGATTGGGCTGTTCAGCAAAGCCAGAAACAGCATATCTGGTAAGTAACCAACTCATGGTACATGGTTAATGGAAAATAACAGCCTGTAACAGGCCCTCAACCCTGTGATTTGTGGCTGCCTTTCCGTACAGTCCAGATAAACATATACTATCCGACTTGCAGGTCGTATATTATCCGTTTTGACTAGTAGAATAGTATCGGCCAGCCGGTTCATTGATCTAACCTTGTACCAATGGCTTTAGTTCTGATCTGCCCGAGTAGCACTGCCTCAACCCTGTAGACCAGTAAGAACCCCTCCCCCAGAAGGATTTGGGACTGCAAAACTCCCCGGCACAATAGTCCCAAGCCAACAATACAAATTGCAATTCCTTCCGTAGGACAATGTCATAGTCTCCATCTTCCATCTATAGACCACGCCTTAATCACACCAGCGCACTATCGATACCCTCACCATGCCCTCGATAGACTCATGCACATATGGCGACGCCACGGAGCCCATCGCCATTGTAGGCATGGCAAGTCGCTTCCCCGGCGAAGCAAGCACCCTGTCGAAGTTCTGGGATATGATGGTACATGGTCGGACTGGGCATTCTGGAGTGCCGGCGGACCGGTATGATGCAGAGGCGTGGTATCACCCAAGCCACGAACGGAAGGGCACTGTATGTCCATCCTACTGCTGCAACTCTTTTCTTTCTTTGTTTCCACCTGAGATTCGGGATTACTGACGTTGTCTAGATCCAACCAAGGAGCGGCTTTTTCCTGGCTGAGGATCCGGCGGTTTTTGATGCCCCATTCTTCTCCATGACAGCCAAAGAAGCCGCGGGTATGGACCCAATGCAGCGGAAACTATTAGAGATCTCTAACGAAGCATTCGAAAATGGTACGCCATTGCAATAAATACAAGTGAGGCTTCGGCTAATCCTGCCAATAGCTGGTATCCCTATAAGTGAATTACCCGGCTCAGCGACGGGGGTATACGCCGGGGTCATGACAAACGACTACGAATTGATGACCGCAGGAGATCCCATGCAGCTTCCTCAGAATGCGGCATCTGGGACAAGCCGCGCTATGCTTGCGAATCGGATTTCCTGGTTTTATGACCTGCAGGGCCCGAGCTTTGCACTAGATACCGCTTGCTCGTCTAGCTTATACGCACTGCACTTGGCTTGCCAGTCACTCCAATCAGGCGAGACCCAGCAGGTATGAACAAGACGCCCAGCAGAGAACAAATGGGATAGAAGCTGACGGCGAAAACAGGCACTGGTGACGGGGGTTAACTTGATACTAGCTCCTAACTTCGTCTCCCAGCTATCTTCGATGCACATGCTGAGTCCCGACGGAAAAAGCCATTCATTCGACTCTCGTGCCAACGGATACGCCCGGGGTGAGGCAATCGCTGCCGTGATAGTCAAGCCACTTCATCGAGCCCTAGCGGACGGCGACACAATCCGCGCTGTCATCCGTGGCAGTGGAGCGAACCAGGATGGCAAGACCGTTGGAATCACCATCCCCAACGGAAAGGCACAGGCAGAGCTGATCCAGAAGACCTACGCCATGGCCGGGCTGGGACTGGACCGGACGGGGTATTTTGAGGCTCACGGCACTGGCACGCCTGTTGGTGACCCGATCGAACTGAGCGCAATTGGCAGCAGCTTTGGCAAACAGCGTGACCAGGGAAATCCGCTGATTGTGGGAAGTGTAAAGCCCAACATCGGTCACACTGAAGGGGCTGCGGGTCTAGCTGGTGTTGTCAAGGCCGTTCTGGCCTTGGAGGCTGGTATCATCCCCCCTCTGGCGGACTTTCAGGAGCTGAACGAGAGGCTCCGGCTCGAAGAGTGGAATCTGGCAGTACCGCTTAAGCCGACTCCCTGGCCAGCACCTGGTCTTCGCCGGGCCAGTGTCAACTCCTTTGGATTCGGCGGTGCAAATGCGCATGTCATCCTTGACGACGCCTACCATTACCTCAAGTCCCACGGGCTGGATGGGATCCACCAAACGAGGCTAATAGACAACGACAACTCCTCTGATTCTGGCGTGGAGATGGATTCGGCAAGCAGCGATACCGGGGACAGCCAGCACAACAAGCTTTTCCTATTCTCCGCGTACGACGGGGCTGGTATCAAACGGACTGAGGCGTCCTGGAAGGACTTCCTTGCCGACCACCTTGCCAATAGTAAGGGGGTACATGATTCGACCTCAGTCAATGACCTCGCATATACACTCTCGAAGCGCCGGACGATTTTCGACTTCAGGAGCTTTGCTGTAGCCCCATCGTTGCGGGAGCTCTCCACGAAGATAGAAGGCGGCCTTCCCCGGTTCAAGAGGACTTCTCGGCGGCCAAACGCTGCCTTTGTGTTCACGGGCCAGGGAGCTCAATGGCCTGCAATGGGCCGAGAGCTGCTTTCCAACTCCGTGTTTTGTGCCAGCGTCGGCCGCAGCAATGCCATTCTCGAACGAGAAGGCTGCAAGTGGGATGTCGTGGATGTCCTCTCCGACCCAAATGATCGGCGCATTGATGCCCCAGAATTTGCCCAGCCCATCTGCACCGTCGTACAGGTGGCCCTTGTTGACCTGCTTGAATCATGGGGTGTTCAACCGGGGGCAACCGTTGGACACTCCAGTGGAGAGGTTGCAGCAGCCTATGCGGCCAGGCTGCTCTCGCAGGACGATGCGGTTCGTATTGGTTACTGGCGAGGCTTCTACAGCGAGCAGGTAAAGGACCGGCTTGGAGACCAGCGTGGTTCTATGATGGCAGTTGGTCTGTCAGAGGCCAAGGCAGACACATATCTCAGCCAGGCGCCCCCAGGTAGCGTGGTCATAGCGTGTGTCAATAGCCCTTCCAGTGTCACCTTGTCCGGTGAAGAAAGCGCGATTGACACGCTGGAGAAGATTATCCAGGGCGACGGCCACTTTGCACGCAAGCTTCGTGTGCAGGTTGCGTATCACTCCCCTCACATGAAGGCCGTTGCGGACGAGTTCCTGAGTGCTGTTGGCACCATAGAACCGCGCTCTTCTGACGTCCCCATGTTCAGCTCTGTCACTGAATCGCGCGTTGCGGAGCCCGGGACCCTCGTTGCCTCCTACTGGATGCAAAATCTAATCTCGCCTGTTCGATTCTCGGGTGCTTTAACGAATCTACTCAACTACACCCCTGGGGGGAAAGCAAGACCCCATCGCCGCCGTCCTGGTGCCACTATCTGGAGCACATTGGTAGAGGTCGGTCCCCACGAGGCCCTTAAAGGACCCTGCCGTCAGATCATGTCGGCCTGGGATACCAAAGCAGCGGACCAGATCAGCTACCTTTCCCTCCTCAGCCGCGGTAAGCACGCCGTAGAGACAGCGCTCACGGCTGCCGGTCTGCTCTGAGCGTCCGGCCACCCGATCAGCACGGACGAAGTGAACCAGTATCGCAGCGGTGCTCAGAGGGTGGTTCCCGATCTCCCACCATACCCCTGGAACCATGAGAAGGGGTTCTGGCACGAGCCCGCGGCTTCGGTCTCAGCACGGCTCAGGAAACAACCGAGAACTGAGTTGCTGGGTATACCACTGGCACACCAGCCTCCGTCCGAACAGAGCTGGCAGAACTATCTCTCTGTCGCAGAATGTCCCTGGCAAACCGACTATGTCATTACCGGGGCGGTTCTGTATCCCGGCGCCGGACACTTGATCATGGCCTTTGAAGCAGCGCAACGTCTAGCTACAGGAGACCGAGCGCTCAAAGGCGTTTCCTTCTCCGACGTGCATTTCGACAAGGGTCTGGTCATCCCGCTTGATGATCAAACGGTGGAAACACGACTGGTGACCCGGCCTCACGGCCAGCTGGAAGACTGGTACCATTACACGCTGTACTCTGTGGATACAGGAGGCTCCTGGACAAAGCACTCCTGGGGCACAATGAGCCTGCAATACAGCGATGCGGTCAGCGCGAACCAGAGGAAGCGTTACCAAGAAGAATATGAGAACCTCCGCAATCATGCCTCCCAGCCGCTGGATATCCCAGCTTTCTACGACCAACTCCGGGTGATTGGGACAGAATATGGCCCGACATTCCGTAACCTGACCGAGGCCGCCGTAGTCCCCGGGGAACACACCGGCGTGGGCACCATCAGCATCCCAGATACAAAATCAGTGATGCCGCACGAGTTCGAGTACCCTCACCTCATCCACCCGGCAACACTGGACGCCATTTTCCACCTGATCTTCGTGGCCATGGGCGAGGGCAATGCGCTCGCCGAAACTGCCATCCCCACAGCCGTGGACCGTATATTCATCTCCACCGACTTGCCTCGGGGGGTCGGGGCAACGTATACGGGCTTCAGCCACGCTGGTGCTCGGTCAGGTCGAGACTCCACGGGTTCTATTGTTGTCTCGGACGGGGACTGGTCTGCGGGGCCTAAGATCGTCGTTGAAGGAATGGTGGTTACAGAGGTGTCTTCCGGTGCCTCTGGGCCTTCGAACCCGCTGTTGACTCCTGGTGGCCAAGGCCGCATTGCCACACTCGAATGGAAAGAAGATGTAGATGCTCTTGTCGGGCCAGCGGCGGAAGCGTGGCTGGGTCAGCTAGCAACAAGCAGTTCTGACGCAGGCATCGGTTCGTGCGAAGCTGCTGGGCGCACCGCCGAAGAGTTTGAGCAGTTCCGCCATATAACGAAGGCAAGCTATCTACTATGGATTACCTGTGGAGGTTTGCTGGCTGCAGGAGAGGCATCGCTCGACTATGCCCCATCCACCGGTCTCCTGCGCACAGTGCGTGTTGAAAAGCCACAGATCAAGCTGCCTCACCTCGATCTTTCACAGGACCTTGATCTATCTTCGTCAAAGGCAGTCGAGCTAACACTATCTGCACTGCGCTCGAGCATCAAAGAGTCCGCAAAGGAGAAGAATCTGGAAATGGAATATGCAGAGGCAAACGGGCTGCTATACGTTCCCAGAGCGCAAGGACACGTAGCCCTAGACCACGAACTCGCCCTATGTGCCGGAGCAGTGACCGAAATACAAGGTACCTTGTATCAGCCCGGTGTAGGTCGACGCCTTGAGGCATCCCATCCAGGGGACGTGTCGAAGCTGCGGTGGGTGCCCGCCGAGCAGCTGCAGAGCAACCTAGCAGACCGTGAGGTTGAAGTTCAGGTTTCCCACGTTGGGCTGGAGCACAGTAAGGTGCGAGCGTTCCTTTCTGACAAGGGACGCTCGTCAAGCCCTCAACTCGCCCGTCTTGTCGTCGGAACTATCACGCAAGTTGGAGGGAAGGTTTCCCGACTCATTCCTGGCGACCAGGTCGTTGCCCTGCACCAGACCCCCTTCCATACGCACCTCCGCGTGTCCGAAACGCTTGTGCGAAAAGTACCAGTCTCTCAATCACAGGCCACTGCCTCCCATCTCCCAGTAATCGCAGCCTACGCCTGGCATACCCTTGTTGACATCGCAGGGTTCAGGGCCCGGCAGAAGGTGTTCGTGAATGGGGCGAGTGGCAGCCTAGGAGGACTTATTGTTCAGCTTGCACAGCTACTAAAAGGCGAGGTCTTTGCATCCGTCAACTCGGAGACTGAACAGGAAACACTCAGGGAAACGTACAATCTGCCTGCAAGTCACGTATTGCGTATTCCACACTCCGCCGCCTGGAGCGCCGATATTGAAGCAGCCACCGGCGGTGGGAAACTCGATATTGTGATCAACACCGCAGACGCAGACGCCGCTATTCGCAGGCTCTGCACATCCATAGCAGATGGTGGGCGCTTTGTCGACGTTACACAGCAGCTTGATCCCTTGCTACTGGACCCAAAGCTGTTCCAGCGCAACGTGGGCTTGTTCTTCCTTGACCTGAACTCCATTCCGGATGACCAGCTACTTGCGCTTGTTGACAAGTCCCTGGATTTGATTCGAACAGGGGTCCTGGACTCCAATCACAACGAGTCCACCGTGTATTCAGTGTCTGACTTTTCAGAGGCACTGGTGCATGCTTCGCGCTCGCAGCAGGACGTGGTAGTTGAGCTTTCCCCAACCGCCACGGTTCCTGTGCTTCCGCCTCCTCTGGCGCCTCTTCAGCTCAAGGCGGATGGAACATATATCCTTGCAGGAGGACTAGGTGCGCTTGGGCTTACTATTGCAGACAATCTCTGCACGCATGGTGCAAGGCATCTAGTCTTCCTCAGCCGCTCCGGCGCGACCAACCAAAGACAACAGGAAGCCCTTCAAAGCTTCAGAGTACGCGGCTGTGAAGTTGATGTATTCAAATGCGACGTGACCGACAAGCAGCAGGTGCAAGCTATTGCCGCCGAAATTCGAGAGAAATCCTGGAACGTGAGGGGGGTTGTGCAATTGGCAATGGTTCTCCGGGTATGCAATATCTGCCCTATCTACAAATACGTGGCCGCTACTGACATTTGCATTACAGGACTCCATATTCGAGAACATGACGTTTGAAAAGTGGCAAACAGCGGTCAATCCCAAGATCAAGGGAACATGGAACCTGCACGCCCATCTTCCCCAGCACGTTGACTTCTTCATCATCCTCTCCTCGCTATCAGGTATCATGGGCAACACCGCACAGGCCAACTACTGCGCCGGAAACACATACGAAGACGCTCTGGCGCACTACCGACGCAGGCAGGGCCTCGCTGCAACAACGCTCAACGTTGGCCTGGTCACCGACGCAAGCCACTTCAACGAGGACTCCACCATCGACGACTACCTACGGAAATACGGCCACTGGATCGCGGCCCAGGTGACCGACAGTGAGCTCCAGCATACCATCACTGCTGTGATGCGTGGGGCTGTTGGCGATGCAAACGACGCGGTCCCAGGCCAACTCCTCGTCGGCCTTTCAGACCAGGTGCGCCGCGGCGGAGATAGTCTCAATCTCTGGCCGCAGGACAGGAAATTCGATCACCGAATCACCCTGGAGGAGGCGGTGGACAATGAGAAGGAAACCAACAAGCAGAGACTGCAGGCGAGCACGGCCCTTGCAGAAGCCCATGAAATTGTGGAAGCGGCGCTGCGGTTGAATGTGGCCGCAGCGATGACTGCCTCTCCAGACGACATTGACGTCGAGAAGCCTCTTTATGCATTTGGAAGTACGCATTTCTCCCTCTCCAGTAATCCTTCTCCCTGCCACTAACAGATCAACAGTCGACTCGCTCAAAGCAATCGAAGTACGGAATTGGATATTTGGCGAGCTCAAGGCGGATGTTTCAGTGTTTGAGGTCCTCAGCCCTGTGCCCCTGAGTCGTTTGGCCATGAAGATTGTCTCCAAGAGTGCGCTGGTGAGCGCGGAAATCTCCGCTGGGGCTGCGGCGGAGACTGTGGCATAGATTGTAGTGCAAATATAAGCAGAGCGCTTCATAAGGATCCAGGACAGCGGCAACGGAGCCAATCCTGGACACTGGCATAGATGGGTTCTAGTTCTATTTTATCGGCAGAAGCTTTGAGTACTACAGGCAGACTCCATTTTTATGGTGATAATGCAATGAGTCCATCGTCTCCGGATTCCTGATGAGGCGAGATATCGGGCAGTTTTTGATTCCCTGTAAATGGCGTGATTCTGGATGCGCCTTAGCTTTCTTTTGTCCAGTAGCGCTGCCTGGATAGCCTCTAGCATCTCAGAACTACGGAAGTGTCGTCAATGTTAGACTGGAAGATGCAATTCTCGCCTTTCGCATGCTCAACACGCCCGCTCGAGGAACCAACACCAAGACGTGCGAGTGTATAAAGGGCCTCGACATGACCCGCTCTGTTGACCAAGACAGACTCACCCCAGAATTAAGCCCAAGATGGTCATCGGTGGAACACTTGGTTTCATCAAACGGATTGGTGTCACTGGCCAGCATGAGCGACGTAAGGGGACGCCTTGGTATCATTGGTTTTCCAAGTATGATACTCCAGCTGAGAGGAGATTGCTCCTGAAACTGGATCTTCTTATTATCCCTTATGCCTTTGTCGCATACTGGATCAAGTTCGTCGACCAGGCCAATATCAGTAAGTGGCACGGTACTATGAACATCCCCTACCGGTGGCTGACGGTTCAATCTTGACAGACAATGCATACGTTTCAGGAATGAAAGAGGATCTCCAGTTCGAAGAAAACCAGCTGGTCAACATACAGGCCATGTATACAGCAGGTGTGGCAATAGGCGGAATCCCCTTGATCTACCTCCTCCCCCGATTCCCCGTGAATTGGACAATTCCTGCGCTTGAACTAGGCTGGGGACTGTTTACTCTCCTGCAATATCGGACTACTTCATACGCCGAGATCAGAGCCTATAGATTCTTTGTTGGTATTTTCGAGGTCCGTGCCCCTATGTTCGCTCCCTTTAGGAGACAAGACTGAGCATTGTAACCAGGCCGGCTTCTTTCCCGGAGTCAACTACGTGCTCGGCTCATGGTATCGAGCCGATGAACTCGGTCGACGTGGTGGCATGTTCTACAGTGGCCAAATGCTTGGAAACCTCACCGCCGGTCTGCTTCAGAGCGCTGCTTCTTCTCATCTGAACGGTGTTCATGGCCTTGCAGGATGGCGGTATGTATAGCCCTAGTCCCATGGAATCCACCCCTGCAGGAAAGCCCCCACTGACCTCTCGTCTATAGCTGGGCATTTATCCTCGATGCCATCATCACGTTCCCCGTGGCCCTTCTCGGCTTTCTGGTCTGGCCTGGCACTCCCGCAAAGCCAAACCGATGGGTTCTGACCAAACAAGATGTTGTCTTCGCTCGAAGACGCCTCGAAGCTGATCAAAATGACATTGACGAAGAAACCACAATCAAAAGGAGGAGTACCCGCCAGTTCCTGCGCGAGTACCTCTGGGACTGGAAGTTCTGGGGCCTGACCATATGGTACACTATCCTATGCAACACGGCATCTCTTCAATACGGCGGCTATCTTCTATGGCTCAAGAGCCTGGGCCGATACTCCGTCCCCAAGATTAATCAATTAGGGACCACCTCGCCAGCCATAGGCGTTCTCTTTATGCTCGGGGCAAACTTTGCGTCGGATCTTGCCTTAGGTCCTCTGCTGACCATGACTCTAGCAGTAACCTGGAATCTGGTTTCGATGGTTATCCTCGCTATCTGGAACGTTCCAGAGGGCGCAAAGTGGTTTGCATTCAACAGTCTCTACGTCCAGGTTGCCCCCGCATCTCTGTTCTACGGCTGGTTCAACGAGATCCTGCGCAGGGACTCCCTTGGCCGCTCGGCCACTCTGATGCTGTCTTACATGATTGTGCAAAGCAGTACTGCCGGGACCAGTATGGCCGTGTTCCCGACCTCTGAAGGCCCTCGTTTCCTCAAAGGCTGGACCTTTGCTGGTGCCATGTCTGTGGTCTTTATTATCTACACGTGGGGCGTAGTGCTGCCATTGTCAGTGAAGGAGGAGAAGAAATATGCCCATAACGATAGTGCCAGCACTGTGAGTGTCGAGCAGATTGGCGACGGTTCTGATCCAGCGGCAAAGAGTATTGCGGCTTGATATGCTTCCATTTGAGATAGAGAGAGATCAGATGATGGCTTTGATTCAAATAACATGGACAACAATAAGATATGCTTTCTACCGGCTTCAGCGGCCAGATTACTTTGACTTCAGATTACTTTGACTTCAGATATATTGCATTTAGACCCTCTGCACTTTAGAAGAACACATTTTACAGAGTATTATTATTAAAGCTTTCACACACTTGTATAATGACTTCCAGTCTGCTCATCCTGTCCGCCACATTGGAACTACCCACCACTTTGGTCCTCCTTGTATACATCGTATTTATATATACTTCCAATATGATCGTCTCTTAGCTTGCTTTGTCCCTGTCCATAGATCTTCTCCCGCGCGGTGAGCCCCTCCTTCGCCTGAGAGGGATATACTCCACGGCGCTGAAGCTCAGGGATCAGCAGATCAACCACATCCTCGAACGTGCCAGGGGTCGTCACGTAGCCAATATTGAAGCCATCCAGACCAGCCTCGCTTATCCATCGCTCCATTGTATCTGCAACTGTGGACGGCGAGCCAACAGCCAGAGGTCCAAGGCCCCCCAAGGACACATGTTCAGCCACCAGACGCGGGGTCCAACGTGGGATATCAACGCTGTTCGCAGAAAGCGACGACAAGGTGCTTGTAACCTTGAATGCTTCTTCCGAATCCGCTGTACTGATCTCCTGATCTATTGGGATCTTAGACATGTCAATCCCCGACCAACCACTGAATAGGGCCAAGGCTCCAACTGTCGATGCATATTTCCGGGCCCGATCGTGTTTCTCGCGGGCCTCCTCGTCTGTTCTGCCGATGATGGGAGTCAAAGTAGCGAAGAATTTCAAAGATCGCGGATCACGGCCCAGTTCGGCGGCCTGGCCTCGGATCTTGTCTATCTTGGGTCGCAGCACTTCTGGAGAATGTGATGAGACGAAGATAGCTTCTGCATGGGTTGCTGCAAAGGCGGACCCTGCAGAGGACGTTCCGGCCTGGAAGAGGAATGGTGTTCGTTGCGGTGATGGGTCGACAATAAATCTGGACTCGAGATGGTAGTATTTGCCGCTGTGGTTGATCTGGCGGACTTTCTCTGGATTGACATAGACATCTCTCTCTGGATCCGGGGAGAGGGCATCGTCTGCCCAGGACCCCTCCCAGAGTCTGGTAAACCCCCCTGTTAGTCAGGTTCGTGAGGCCCAAGATCAGCCCTTACTTGTACAACACACGGAGGTACTCCTGTGCCTGGGCGTAACGTTCGTCATGCTCAATCCCCTGTGGGAACCCAAGGGCCTTGAACGCCGTTTTGTTCCATGACGTGACGATATTCCACCCGATCCGGCCATTAGTGAGATGGTCCAGCGTGGCAAAGCGCTTTGCGAGCACGAAGGGGGCTTCAAACGAAGTCGATGAAGTTATGGCAAATGCAAGGTTCTTGGTCACGGCAGCCATGGCAGAAATCGGCTACAAGCACGGTCAAATCCCTGTCCAATCGAGCCACCATTTGCTCCAACTTACTATAGCAGGATCAGTCATGGGCCACTGGGCAGCTCTTCGAATTGCATTGTCCGCTTTGGACTCATACGTGTCATATCCCCCTAGCACGTCCGCCAGGAATAGAGCGTTGAAGTTTCCTCTCTCCAGCAGCTTGGCAAGGTTGGTCCAATACTCAAGTCTACGCTTTGTCGCCGACCGATCATCTGGATCCTATAAAAACAAAAAAAAAAAAAAAGCTTAGCAGCTATCACCGGTATTCCTGTTTTACCCACCTTCCATTGCCCGGGAGACAGGTGCCCAACGGTGGACATGTCGAAGGCATTCAGGAGTATCTGCTTCCTAGATAGGTCCACATTGTTGGCGGCGTTGCCGGACATTGTGGGCTGAGTTAGTCGTGCGAAGAGGCCAATCCATGAGAACCTGGGTTTAGTTAAATAAGACCTTGGTTGTCTCCAAGACAAGCCAAGGGCTTAACAAGGCAAAAGAGGGCAGGATAGCAAGCACGGATTTCGTCAGATCGTCCTCCTCGCTCGACATCGCCCAGTGGTCTAATAAATCCACCCGGCACAACAAGTCCAATAGAAAAAGACCCGATTGACCATCTAGCGCCCGGACCACCTGGTTGTGGAAATGTCTCTACTAAATCGATATAAGAAGAGTGCATGGTTTTCATTAAAACACAGCTATGTAAGGCCTATTTATACCCGTCCATCTTTACACTAAGAATTAGCGAGGTCTCCTGTGTGACCTTTGTGGTGAAGTATTCATTTACTATGCAAACGGTGAATGTCGACCTTATTAACCTGACGCAGCATGAAACCAATACATATGACTTAATAAGTTGTGTTGCAGCCAACTACAATATCACAGAATTGCGATTCACATCTAATTGTGTACAGGCAGCCTTGGTGGAAGCACGCCTCTGAATGCAGTAGTTGGCCGGTTAATAAGTCTTCATACTGACGCACGCCTTGCCGGTCTCTCAGGCTCTTGTTCTGCCACCACAGGATGCTGTAGCCCCCATTCGCCTTCTCCTATACGCCTACCGCAGAGCTTGACCAGAATTCCAACCGTGGCAGGCCCAATTATCGTATTAAGCAGGATTGCCCACACTCCAGTTATGAAGCCCTCCTCAGTAACGTATGATGTCTGATTATATCCGATTTCAATAATCAGAAGTCCGATTTCGCCCCGCGCTACCATCGCAGACCCCAAGAGTAATGCAGAAAGCCATGTTGTCATCCTGTTTCTATTTTCCGCGTGTCCCTGGACCGCCTGGTTGTCTTCGTCGACGCGACTATCTCCCTGACCGGATTTCCGCTGTCGCTTGCGAATGGACCAACAACCCCATAGCGGTACCCACACACCGACAACAAACTATGCAGCAAGCAGTGAGCGTGGAGCATGAATGTGATGTCCAGAAAGCCTTACCTTGGCAAACACCATCAGAAGGGTGTAGACGATGCCTCTCCATATTCTCTTGCCTGTCCAAAGCTGCACAAAGGGGATGGCAAAACCAATGCTAGCAAAAAACAAAGGCTCCATAAGGTACTTTTGGACATCCATGAGGTAGCGTTCAAAAGTATGGACGAAGGTAGGGCTCTTATGTGCAAACTTTTCGCCTTCTTCTCGGCTCATGACGACAAATGGTCCGTCGGGATGCTTGCTTGGTATGTACGTCAAAAATGTGCCGGCCAAGAAGGCACCGAAGAGAACGGACGTCCCAGCATATGCAGCAATGGTTATAAATGCCGATAGAGACAGAGTCATCAGTATAATATTGGAGATGTGGTCGAATCGCGCAAAATGGTGTTCAATAACACGCCGAAAGAGCGGCGCGAAGAGATACTTTGTCACAATAGGAGTGACAATCGCCATCGCTATCGAAGCCACAATAGGACGGCCAATAAGCCAGCCGAGATTTATATCATCGCCTCCCTCCAGTTGACTGAGGTTTCCGATGACACTGTACAGATGGATTGATTGTTAGCATCAGTTTTAAGCTCCACCGAAACCATGTGCTCCGCGAAATATCGGGAAAGAGGATCAGGGAGATGAATTCTCCAGATTCACAAACCTTGCCATGATAAGTCCGACCACATCGTCAATGACAGCTGCGCTAACCAGGACAGAGCCAACTCGAGTCTGCGCGAGATCCACAGTGCTAGACGCAGAAGAAATCACCGCAAATGTCGTACCTAGGTAGTATAAACATAAAGCCGAAGAGATCCTCAAAGTGGCGGATAGTCTCTCGTACTTACCAAGAGAGGTTGCTGACAGCGCTGCTCCGATGATGAATGTTTCCACAGCACCTGGGGGGGAGTAAGCTTCATGTACAAATGTCGAGACATACGCGCAGATTAGGCCTCACCATATCCAAACCCGAGATAGAGAAGCAGGTAAGAAAGGCCAACAGGAAAGCAAACGCCTGTGGCTGCACCGAGCATACTCAGCCCCAAGTTCGCCTTCAAAAGATCAAGGCGGGCGCTAAGACCGCCTAGAGAAGATAACAGTTAGTTAGTGCTAAGGACGAACCTCCAATATCATCCACGAGCTAGGCACCTTCAAATATAATGAGAATTAAGCCAACATAGCCGAGAGAGAGGAAAGTTTTCTGCCAATCCAACTCGAGAATATCAGCGAGAGGTTTCCCGTAGATGATGCCAACCGCAATATGGCCGATGATGCCGGCGCGGATAATCTTCGCAGACGCCCATTCTGCCAAGGACAGAATAAAAAAGAAAGAGACGATAATTAGGATCTCGACAACTGCATCTTGATTAGGAACTAAACATGGACGTCATCGGATGGGTAGAAATTAGACGTACTTCCTGGCTCGTGGTAAGGAAGAAAGCCGTCCGCCATGACAGGAGACGATAGTGCATGATGAATGAAGGCCTCGGCAGGGGACATGTCGTTCTCTCATTCAAAGAGATTGAAGTGTGGAGCTCTGCCAACAGGTTTCTGGGTCCCTGCCTGCCCTCCCAGTCCAGTCCAGCGAGTGGCTGGGGACCAAAATCCGCCGCCTGGCACTTCTCTTGGCAGTTACCCCACGGGCCCATACGTATCCATTTTTTTTCGTAATCAGAATTACGCCTGTGATTGCCAAGTATTAATTTCCTGAGCCTAAACTTAAATTCATTCTGACTACTACAGCTACTGGGATTGATGCACATCAGTATCAGCGCCGCTGGCAGATCCGAAATACCAGATTCGTGGCTGGAGAACGGATGCCGGCGACGTCAAGAGACTATCCTGAAAGCATTACACAAGATACAAGCCGAGCCCTCAAGTAGAAAGTTCAGAGTTGGGAGCCTGGCAACAACGAATCGCCTGAAGCCACTGAGAAGAAAGGATCTCCGTCGCTCCTGGCCGATGCGCGGGATCGATGCTCAACATGGAGTTTAGGACTCCACAGCTTTGTCCCTGTAAGAAATGGAATTAGCCTACTAAACGACAAAAAAGGAAAGTGATAACCTGACATGGGATATGTCCTTGATAAGAAAATAATGTCTTCCAACTTTGCAATCGTCAATGTAGTCTCGAAAGCATTCATCCTTGACTGTTGCCGACTTCCACGGGTTTCTCCCAGCTCTCATGGCGATATAAACGAGAGCGGCGGCCCAAATGTCAACAAATCTGGGATCAAACGGTTGCGCGAGATACTGCTCCGGGGAGATATACGGCGCTGAGCCACAGCGAATGGTAGACATATGAACTTGATCTTCCCAGGCAAGGCGGAAGCACTCTGCATTGCCAAAATCAGAGATTTTAAGGCAACCGCGCTCAGTAAGGAGGAGATTTTCCGGCTTCAAATCACGGTGAGCAATCCCCATCTCATGGAGATAGAGGATCCCGCGCATCAGCTGCTTCAGGAAACAGTCTGCCTCCTCTTCGCACAGCCGTCGTGACGCAACAATGAGTGAATGTAAATCTCCACCGGAGCAGTATTGCATACACTCACAAAGAGTGTCGTAACCCAGGGGGAGGAGCTCGAAGATCTTAAATAACAGTTTGATGGTGCAAGGAGGAGGTGATGGAGTATTCTGAGCTCACTCTCCTCTTATAGTCGAACCCGGTTTGTTCGGGTCCGCGACGGAAGACCTTTACAGCATAGTACTGATCGAGATGGGGATTGCAGGCTTGTACTTTATGCGACAACAATACCAGCGCATGGGTCCCAAGCCCAGCAACAGACTCGATCTCCCCGTATTTCTGGGTGACGGCTGCCATATTATGACTCTCGACTGGCCACCGTCCCGAACCGCTCTCTGTCCACTGTTCCCATTCTGTCTGTAGCGATTTGGAGCCGTTCAAACGCTTGCCCTTGTCTCCAAGACCTATCCAGTCTAAAAGACGGGTATTTGGGCAAAAGTACCTTTTGAATTTCTGGGGGCTTAGATGATGTACATGGCCACCATCTATCCGGACAAATCTATCTTGTCTGGTTAGGTCATTTGGCCTGTCGCGGGAAGATGGAATTCCGCGTATAAGGAAGGGCGTCTCATCCTTGGGGGTTCGATCATGCGTGGAGAGTAGGCAACTGTCCTCCCCTTCAAGCTCTATGCCTCCGGTATGTGTCAAAGAAGCTGTTTGTTTGCGCAATCGCTGGATAAGTGGCTGAAAACAGTGAGGCATCCCAGGTTCTTCACGTGATATACGTAGCGGAGGCTCATTTGGATAAAAATGGAACTTGATGGGAAATGATACAACTTGAGATGCTGGAAAATGGTTGCATCCAGCGATCCGAATTTGCTGCGATTGACTGTACGGTGGAGACGGTCAGAAGGCCAGGAGGAAGGGCCAAGACAGCACAGTGGCCTTAAATAACGAGGACATGCCAAGGAATGAACACTGGCGAGTGGGAAAGACGTCAGACTTGGCGGGAACCGCCAAGAAACATGGATGATCTTCTTCTGTTGGGCCGCTTGCATTTCGTCCGATCAAAGTTTCCGGATCCGGTCCAGAGTCTCGGCGCCAAGTCATAATTTGCCTCTCCTGGTGGCAATATGCCAAGGCGATCCCCACAGTGACCTGCGGAGGAAGGTCCCTGATGTTGGCGAGGTGTCTTAAAGCCCCCGCTTCCGTCTGCACTCAACGTGCACAAGCATTCAACCAGTGATTACCACGGATAAGTTCGTCACAGCGACAGATAGAACTCACCGGAAGACAATTGCAATGCCAGACGAAAAGCCTAACATCCCTCCCCACGTGGCACCCGCGGGTGCGCTCCTACTCAGCCAGCCAGCTCACACACAGACTCATGAAGCTGTGATAAGGGCGCTCGGCACTGCGCTGGATGAGGGATTGAACCCTGAGGAAGCCAGTCGTCGTCTCCAGGAATATGGTCCCAATAAACTGGATGAAGGCGAGGGCGTTTCGGTGATCAAGATATTCGTGCGCCAGGTGGCCAACGCAATGATGCTAGTTAAGCGGCCCACTATCCTTTATGACATGCCCTCCAACGTGTTGAGAACTCCCTGAATCTGATCCAGTTCGTCTCTTGCAGGTACTGATTCTGGCCATGGCGGTCAGTTTCGGAATCAAGTCATGGATTGAAGGCGGAGTGATCTGTGCTGTGATTGTCCTTAATATTGTTGTTGGTTTTTTTCAAGAGTACGCCGCGGAAAAAACTATGGAGTCGCTGCATTCGTTATCATCACCAACAGGGACTGTCTCCAGAGGTGGCCGGACGTTCTCGGTGCCGTCGCATGAGATTGTACCGGGTGACATGGTAGAGCTGAGGACGGGAGATACTGTGCCGGCAGATATTCGGTAAGCCTCCCTCCTTGAAGCCCTTGAGGGGTTGGCGGCCTTTTTCTGACTATGGCAGTCTGGTTGAGGCAGTCAACTTCGAAACCGATGAGGCTCTCCTGACCGGCGAGTCTCTTCCCGTCCAGAAGGAATGTGACTCAACCTTCAAAGAGGATACCGGCGCTGGTGACCGTCTTAATATTGCTTATAGCTCGAGCACGGTCACTCGTGGTCGAGCTCGTGGTGTGGTTGTTAGTACAGGCATGTCCACTGAAATTGGATCCATCGCCCTTGCATTACGGGCCGGTGATAACAAGCGACGGCCCGTCAAGCGTGGGCCCGAAGGTGAGACTAAGAAACGGTGGTATATCCAGGCCTGGACTCTTACTGGGACGGATGCTGTGGGCCGTTTTCTTGGTGTTAATATCGGCACGCCCTTGCAAAGGAAGCTGTCAAAACTAGCCTGTTTATTATTTGGAATTGCCGTTCTATTCGCCATTGTTTGCATGGCTGCAAATTACTTCAGCAGCAACAATGAAGTTATCATGTACGCAGTTGCAACCGGCATCAGCATGATTCCGGCCTGTCTTGTCGTCGTCCTTACGATCACTATGGCAGTTGGCACCAAGCGCATGGTCGAGCGGAATGTGATTGTGCGAAAACTGGACTCCCTGGAAGCACTTGGTGCCGTTACCGACATTTGTTCTGATAAGACCGGTACCTTGACTCAGGGCAAGATGGTTGTCAAAAAGGCATGGATCCCATCCCGAGGCACATATTCCATCGGCACGTCCAGCGAGCCTTTCAATCCTACTGTTGGGGATATTACCTTCACCCCTGTGCCTCCCTTGGAATTTGACGAGGAGAGGCAAGGTGCCGCTGTGCAGAACATCGAAGATCTGATTCTAGAAAATCGCCAGCTCGAGGACTTTCTGGATGTCGCTTCTATGGCCAACCTTTCTCACGTCTTCAAATCCGAAGAGGGCGAATGGAGCGCTCGGGGTGAACCTACTGAAATTGCCATCCAAGTCTTTGCGTCAAGATTCAATTGGAACCGAGACCGCTGGACCAAGGGTGAAGGTGCGGTGTGGCATCAAAGGGCCGAGTTTCCATTCGACTCTACAGTAAAGAAAATGTCTGTGATCTTCACCAAAGGGACTCTTGGGGGAAAAGAAGACTGCACCACGGTGTTTACAAAGGGTGCGGTCGAGCGCGTCGTCGAATCGTGTACCTCTGTTATTTGGGATCAATGCTCATCTACTCCTGTGCCCATGACCGACCACCACCGTGGGATGATTTTTCAAAACATGGAGGAACTCGCCAAGCTAGGACTTCGGGTATTAGCCCTGGCTCATCGACCATATACTGACAAGGTACAATTACTTGAAGGTTCCGACCCCGAACGTGATGATGTTGAGAAGGACCTGTGCTTCCTAGGACTGATTGGCTTATACGACCCCCCACGGCCTGAAACAGCAGACTCAATCCAGGCCTGCTATAAGGCTGGGATTGTTGTTCACATGGTCACTGGCGATCACCCTGGCACTGCAAAAGCGATTGCTCAGCAAGTCGGGATCCTGCCAGCTGATTTCAGCGCTGTCGCTGCTGATGTCGCGGATGCTATGGTGATGACTGCAAGTCAATTCGACAAACTCACGGATAACGAGGTAGATGCGCTTCCAACGCTGCCTTTGGTCATTGCACGCTGCGCCCCGCAAACGAAGGTACGAATGATTGATGCCCTCCATCGTCGTGGTCGCTTTGCGGCGATGACTGGGGATGGGGTGAATGACTCGCCTTCACTCAAGCACGCCGACGTGGGTATCGCTATGGGGCAGGCAGGGTCGGATGTGGCTAAAGACGCTTCTGATATTATTCTGACAGACGATAACTTTGCCTCTATCCTTAATGCTGTTGAAGAAGGTCGTCGTATCTTCGATAATATTCAGAAGTTTGTTCTTCATCTATTATCTGAAAATATTGCCCAGGCCTGTACCCTTCTGATTGGACTGGCGTTCAAAGACGCTGATAATCAATCTGTCTTCCCACTGTCACCAGTTGAAATTCTCTGGATTATTATGATCACGTCAGGTATGCCCGATATGGGCCTTGGAATGGAGGTTGCCGCCCCTGATATCATGGACCGCCCTCCCCAGAGCAAGCAGGGTATATTTACCTGGGAAGTGATTGTTGACATTCTAGCCTATGGGGTATGGACCGCGGCGCTCTGTCTGGCAGCGTTCTCTGTCCGTATGTGGGGATTCGGTGACGGCAATCTGGCCCGTGGCTGCAACAAGGAGTGGTCTGACGAGATCAAGGACTGTGAACTGGTCTTTAAAGCAAGAGCCACCACGTTCGTGTGCCTGACCTGGTTTGCCCTCTTCCTGGCTTGGGAAATGGTCAACATGCGCCGGTCGTTCTTCCGCATGCAGCCAAAGTCAAAGAAATACTTTACGCAGTGGATATATGATGTCTGGCGCAACAAGTTCCTTTTTTGGTCTATCATGGTCGGGTGGATTACAATATTCCCCATCCTTTATATCCCTGTGCTCAATGATGTTGTCTTCAAACACAAGCCCATCACCTGGGAATGGGGCATCGTGGCGGTTGAGGCTGTCCTTTTCTTCATGGGTGTTGAGGCCTGGAAGTGGGCCAAGCGAGTTTTCCTCCGTCGCAGAGCTCACAGGAACCCAACGTTGACTTCCATGAGAACCGAACCGGAGCGACCCTAACAAACATTACCCTGGCCTGACAGCAATTGAGGCCAGGGTCGGAGTCACTTTGGAGCGGTGCACCGAGAATACGTTGGGAGGATGAGCCTACAAAAGTCTTGGTGTTAGGGTTGTGGATAGTTTAAGGTCGTAGATTCAGAACCAGGCCAATCAGGTAGAAGTAGGTGTAGTAGAAGCAAATGTAATACCTCAGTTGTCTCCAATCATTCTCTTATTGCATACTTTCCCGTTTCACTGGAAACGTCAGGGAAGGAGTCTGGGCGATATTCCAGAGATCCGAGAGCGCATCTTCCGCCCAAAAAGGAGTGAGCCATGAGCCATTTTTGGGCCCGACAAGTGAACAGGAATGGCAAAGAGACCGGTGCGTCTCTTGGCTGTCTCTTGGCCTGCCCCTGTGTCCTGGCTGTCTCTTGGCCTCCCCCTGTTTCTTGGCTGATCGATGCCAAGCAGTCCGCCTTCCTGGAGTATCGCCCATTCGAGGTCTGTATCAACCTTATGCTGCTCTTGGTTCCTCGCCCATTCCGAATTGCGAACTGATCAGACGTGTGCTGATCTCGCTCAATGGCCGCGCGGCAGGAGACATTCCTCTCCATGACTTGTCGACTGCAATGAGGCTGAGCTCTGTCTCCGTCACAAAACCCAGTAAAGATAATCAGTAACCCAGCTCGCTCTTTCGTTTCTTCTTCATCTTCTCAAACTGGCATGTCTGCGGCTTTTCAGGTCTGTTAAACCACCCTCAACTCACCATGCCCACTCTGGATGTCAGTGAGCTGAACGTAGTGATCTCAATTCTGGGTATGGACTCTTCCTCAGAAACTCCCCCGGCCTCCTGGAGCTCAATAATCTAATATAGCCAATAGGCTCCTTCATTATTCTCTATGCGTTGGTCTCGGTGAAGGTGAAAACGCAGTGGTATCTTGGCGAAGCGTGTAGGAATCCTTCCATCCCAGTGGCTGTGAATGCTGCTCTGGAAGCCGGCTGCTAAATCTATAATAAGTACCAGCTGTGGTCGTTGGTATCCTCCTGGGGCCATATGCAGCGAAATTCCTTGAGACCACCGAATGGGGCTCCGCAGTCCAGGGCCAGCAGGAAGCGATCACCTTGGTACGCGAATATTAGGTAAAGTCTACTTAAATCGCCGGCCAGACTAATAATGGCACAGGGACTGTGTCGCGTGGTGATCGGTGTTCAGTTGGTGATCGTGGGGTTCCAGCTCCCAGCCAAGTATCAGCTTCATCGCTGGAAGGAGATGCTGCTATGTCTGATCCCTAACATGACTCTCATGTGGCTTTGCACCTCCGGCTGCATTCTGCTGGCGATCCCTAATCTCAACTTCGTAAGACTCCGGTGTCAGGGCAGCCAGGACTGAAAGCTAACGTGCTCCGCGCGCAGCTCACTGCGCTGGTGATAGGCTCCTGCGTCACCTGTACCGACCCTATCCTCTCCCAGTCCATTGCGAAAGGCCCTTTCGCCGACCGATACGTCGCCCGCGATCTCCGCGAAATAATATCCTCCGAGGCCGGTGCCAACGATGGGTTTGGATTCCCCTTCCTGATGCTAGCGACCTACCTGCTGCGGTATACACAGGGGGATCCGGATCAGGACCACGTGGCCGCTCATGCCCTTGTCGCGCGCTCAGGAGATGTAGGGCATATGCACGGCGGGCTTGGAAAGGCGATGGAGATGTGGATTGTCGAGACATGGGTCTATTACATCGTCCTTGGGGTGGTGTATGGCGTCACCCTGGGCTATACTAGCATGTATCTGCTGCGGTACACACTCCGAAGGTAAGCCGGGCTTATCTCTGACAGCATCATTTGAAGATGAAGATGCTAACGTGTTTCAGCAAGTGGATAGACGGCGAAAGCTACGTGCTGTTCCCGGCTGCGTTGGGAGTAAGTTCTTGTAATGTAACTTATATTCATTGCTAATCCCATGATTAGTTGTTCCTTCTTGGAACCTGTGGTTGCATCGGAACGAACGATCTCCTCGCCTGTTTCTTTGCTGGCGGTGCCTTGAACTGGGACGGGGGCTATCTGGCGGAGACTGAAGCCCGTCATGACGAGGTTAATTCCTGTATCGACGTTCTCCTTAACTTTGGGGGATTCATGTACATTGGGGCCGTTATTCCATGGGATGACTTCCACCAGCCAGATACTACAGGAATCACCTATCCCCGGCTAATCCTCCTTGGCGTCATCGTTCTCCTCTTCCGACGCATACCCAGCACGCTTGCCTTGTATAAGTTTATGCCCAAAGTCTGCAAGAACTGGAGGGAGGCCTTGTTCATGGGCTACTTTGGACCTATCGGTAAGCCAACTCTTGGTCTGTTCAAACCTGTCTGTTATTAATGTCGTGCCAGGAATCGGCGCTGTCTTCTACGCCGAGCATACCTCTCACCTTTTCCCTCCTGTAGGCGAGGGCAGTTCCATGGAGGGCCGCTTAATGGGCGCTCTCAAACCAAGTAAGTTCGAACCTCTTAGTCTTAAACCCCTTCTAACCTATATTCTAGTAATATACTGGCTCGTGTTATTCTCTATCTTCGTCCACGGTCTTTCTATCCCCCTCCTGAGCATTGTGTACAAACTCCTCAATATCCCGCCGGAGGTCGACCCCCTCGGACCAGCTGAAGTCCGCCCTCTATCTTTTAACCAGACTCTCCCCCCGAACAGCTTATTGCATTCTAAACGCCGCTCAGTCCTCGTTTACAACCGCTTCTCGCGGACAAAATTCCCCTCCAATCTCGGGTGGAATCTGCCACACTTCCGAAGCAACAACAGCTCGCGCACAACGGATCATATTCCGCTGGTGGACGAGTTCCAGCTCCAGAGCGTCAATGAGAGAGAGACGGGCCGGGGCTAGGTAGCGTTGTCTGATTCTGTTTCTTTCTCGCTCCTCTGCTTTGGTTTTTTAGCGCGCTGCCTTATTTGTCCGTGTTGGATCAGCTGTTTTGTTCGTGACCCTCACACTCGTACCAATCTTCTATGGTCAGCCCTGGCAAGACTCCGACCACGCGCTGAGCCTGGTAGAGCGGCCGGTCTTTCTCATATCATTTCCTTTGAATTAATAGAATATAAGAGTATCCTAAAAGTGGTCTCTGATGGTTAACAGTATGATCTAGCGGAGCTTAACCCTAACATAAATGCTCCCTATATTTAGTCTTCGATACAGTTTTTAGTCACTACCCGAACCCTCGTAGCAGTCCAGGCACGGTGCTAAATGGGAGTCGAAACCTGGATACTCTTTATAAAGCTTGGACATTTTAGGTTTTTGATTTCATTGGACTCACCGTGGTCCTCGGCCTCTGAATAAGGCAGCTGAACGCAGTCGGTAACAAACTCGCCCCCGTTTACCTGTCATTCAGAGCTACGTGCATGCTCAATATAGATTTATAGGCATTGTATATGACCTCGTACCAGCATATCAATTCTGTGGCGTTTGTCGAGCAACTTACCTACCTTGGGCCTGGATGCCTCAGGCATAAATTCAACAGTTCTTAGTCAGCACGATGCTGGGGTGCGCGCCGGCACTGCCAAATAACACAAGTTTATCGGTAGGTATCCTGTCCATGTCAAACTTGGGTTCTGCATTAATTGCTGACAGCCGGAGAAATTAGTCAGTATTAGCCCTCTCCAAGGCGGGTTGACCTGTTGGTGCTGACCCTGTTGGTGCAGTGGCAGTTACTAGTAGCATTGCATATTGTTGGGACTTCGGAGACGGAAGGAGACTCAACAATTCTCCATCGTTTGGATCTAGTCTTAGTTGTATAACAGTAATCACTCCGTAGTCAGCAAGAAGCAACCAGCCGAATGGAACTCTGAACCCCTTTGTATATCCTACCGTCTTCCACAACTTCAATGCTATCAGGGGCCCGCCACACTTCAGACCAAGTCTGTTTTAAGTCTCACCAGTAATTTTGATCTTAAGGGATAACATCAGCATAAATGAGATGGTAGAGCTGAATTTGATAAACATGATTCTTGTCGTGCTGTAACCATTTAGTAGAGAAGTTACGTTGACAACCAAAGACCATGACTGGACAGTGATGTGTGACCATATACTCAAGTAGCTCCTCTAAGCAAGTCCTGGCAAGTGCACTCCCCGTTTAGGCAGTCATAGAAAGCCATCCAACGGTTCACTGCAACGCCAGCCCTGCCGCTGACGGTACCTCATGTCCTTCTTTTAAGACACCGGTCTGTTGTCATTATATGGAAACCTGCAAAGTTCTCCGGCGACGCAATGACCACCACTGGTACCACAGAGAGTCTAGAAGCAGCGCACCAGCACTGGCTGGCTGGCTTTCCTCCACGGCGTTCTAGGCCAGGTAGTATTTTAACATGCAGTGGTTGACCCATGCTCGCTGGTGCTTTCCTTTGCGCTCTCTTTTATTTAGTGTATTGGACTTCACAGCCTGATTGACTGACTCCGTTCACCACTCTCATAAGGGTTGATTGAACCACAGCAGAGATGTTTACGGAGAGACAGCGCTCAGCGGTGCTCATCCCATTGTTGCTGGTCCGCACTGTGCTAAGTTGGCCCTACACCGAGTCGCTGGTCGAGTACAATTTGAATGAAAACAGATCGGCAGAAGCGCCGATTGACTACTGGGGGGAATGGCCTGACCATAAATACCACCCTTCGCCTGACAACTGGCGCTTTCCATTCTACACTATCTTTCTGGACCGGGTCGCCAACGGCGATCCGACTAATGATGACATTGAAGGTACCGCGTTCGAGCATGTCGTGAACTCGAATCAGATGCGCCATGGAGGTGATCTGGTTGGGTTAATTGATACGTTGGACTATATTAAGGGCATGGGTTTCAAGGCATGTGGGACCGGCCGCCGTGGTTGTCTGTTGCTTATAAAGATTAGGGTATCTACTTTGCTGGAACGGCCTTGATGAACCTGCCTTGGTCCTATGATGGCTATTCCCCCGTTGATACAACGCTGTTGGACATGCACCATGGCACGCTGGAACATTGGAGGCGAGCCATCACCGAGATTCACAACCGTGATATGTATGTCATCCTGGATAATACACTAGCAACGTGAGTCTGTGCCTCTGAGACGTCTGGTTTCCGTCTGTTTACAGTATTATGCAGCTTGAGTAACTTGATCGGTTTCAAGGGTCACCTCAATGATTCAGCACACTTTCAGACCGATGAATATGAGGCCCAGTGGGTCACAGATCATCGGTATGCCGACTTTAAATTCGGCAATGAGTTCAACAGTTCTTGCGACTACCCCAAATTTTGGAACGAGACTGGCATTCCATTGACATCTGGTGGTGTTGAAGACCTGAAGGGTTGCTACAATAGTGATTTCGACCAGCATGGGGAGCTGGAGGCGTTTGGCAATTTCCCCGACTGGCAGCGCCAGCTCACTAAGTTCGCCTCTGTGCAAGACCGGTTGCGCGAATGGCATAAGCCAGTGCGCGATATCATCACCAAGCACTATTGCATACAAATCGCTAGTCTGGATATAGATGGTTTCCGGTATGATAAAGCGGTGCAGGCAACCCTTGAGCCTCTGGCTGATATATCCGCTGCCTTCCGCGACTGTGCAAAGAAATATGGCAAGCATAATTTCTTCCTCCCTGGCGAAATAACATCTGGCAATACCTTTGGCAGTCTCTACCTTAACCGTGGCCGCCAGCCAAATCAGCGTCCTCACACCGCTGCCGCTGCTATTCAGCTAAAGAACAATTCAGACCCTCAGTACTTCCTTAGAGAAGACGGTCACCAGGCAGTAGATGCAGTTGCGTTTCACTATACCATCTATCGTTCGATGACCCGGTTTCTGGGAATGGACGGCAACCTTGTTGCCGGCTTCGACTTGCCCACAGATTTTATCGAGGCGTGGAATCAAATGCTTGTAACTAATGATCTCTTGAATCCATCCACCGGTGAACTGGATCCAAGACATATGTACGGCGTGTCAAACCAGGATAATTTCCGCTGGCCAGCTATCAAAAACGGCACTGAGAAATACCTGCTAGGTCTTTTTATTGTCACGCTGGTGCTTCCTGGCATCCCCCTCATTATGTGGGGAGAGGAGCAGGAGATGTACGTTTTCGATGCCACTGCAACTAATTACTTGTTTGGCCGGCAGCCGTTGACATACCAGACCGCATGGTGGACACATGGCTGCTGGAACTTGAATACAACAAAATTCTTCGACTTTCCCAATGAACGGGGGCTGTACGGCTGTCACGACATCAATGTCACTTATGACCAGCGCAACCCCGCCCACCCTGTTCGCAATATCATGAAGCGCATGTTCGAAATCCGGGAGCAATATCCGGTGGCTAATGACGGTATCTACCTTCAGACCTTGTCTCAAATTACCAAAGATGTCTATCTTCCCGGTTCATCGGACACGCCGACAGTGACCGGGCTGTGGTCAGTGCTGCGAAGCTACCCCCCAGGAGCCCAAAGGGAGACAGAATCCAAAGGTAACAGCAGCCTCTGGCTTGTGTATCATAATGACAACAAGACCGTGACCTACAGTGGTGACTGCAAAGACCAAAAGCGTGCGATATTGGCACCCTACCAGCCCCGGACCAAACTGAAGAATCTCTTTTACCCTTACGACGAACTCTCATTGCAGGATGGTCCTGGGGAGGCCGACGTCCAGGGCAACAGCGAAAACTACGGATGCGTTCATAGTATGACCCTTCTTCCATGGGGATACCGTGCCTACGTGGAGGCGGACAGCTTCAATGAGCCCAGTCCAACCATCACCGACTTTCTCCCCGGCCACGACGCACGCTTGTTGGCCTCCGAGGACACGGGCGAAACCGTTGAAATCCAGCTTGGGTATTCAAAAGAGATGGACTGTAACAGCATTGAGCAATCCATCGCCCTAGGCTCTACTACGCAGACGGGCATCACACCAAGCCTTGATACCGCCAGCATTAACTGCACCAAGGTCACCCCACAGGTGGGCAGTCATGACCGCGCCGGGGGGGTTCCCACGGTCTGGATATGGTCCGCCAAGCTGAGAAACGTCCATCATGGTGTCCACCAGCTGACCGTTAAGAACGTTTCGACGACATCCGGGGTCCGAACCAATGCCGTCGACAAGTTTCTGTTCCGGATGGGGACCTTAACAAACCCACTGATCACCCCACTCGCCAACTATTCCTCTAGCCTTGTACATAAATCGGCCAACGGCAGTATCTACATCCAGCATGAGGCGGCCGGGGCTGACCAGTTCCGCTACTCGACAAACTTTGGCCGAACTGGACGGCGTGTACCGCTGGCAACACAACGGTTGACGTTGCTGCTTGGACAGGCACAGACACTCAGAAGTGGAAGGGAACCCACGTCCGCGTACAGTATTTCTCGCGGCTCACCGGCAGCAGCGACTATATCCAAGAGGGTGACTATGACTGGGAGGACGGTGTTCCGCGGAGGTTCCCTCACCTGTGGTGGAATGGCCCATACAACCAGTACGGGTACGATGCAGGATTGGATAACAGTATGAGGTACGACACCAAGGAGCGCCGCTGGAAGTACAATTTCTTGTCCGAGTGGCCATCCGTCGCCCAGATCAGTGTCTGGGGAGTCGGTCCGGGTGGAATACTAGACCCGACAGAGGTCTACGGCGATGTAGACAACTCGTCTGTCATTAAGAAGCTCCCTCCTTCCTATCTCTCGTCCAATTTGATCAACATCACCACGCCACCTCGGCCCCCCTACCTTGGCTGGGCCATCTCCCTGAATGACGCTAACCTTCGATACCAAATGACTCCCGTCGGGTCAGGATGGACCCAACTTGTCCTCTTCATATTCTTGTGGGTTCTCCCCATTCTGATGGGGCTTATCGGGGCATTTGTTTTTAAGAGAACGTTCTACCGCATCAAGTTGAACACAAATGGTATTAAGACCAAGGACGGTAAACGGCTGCCGCTCTGGAGCAAGGTCAAAGTACTTTTCGCCGGGTATGATGGCTCAGAAATGGCGATATCCAACCAGCACGCGCTGCCGGACAAGGATACCGCGGGCGTTCTCGAGCAACGACGTACAGTGTTGATTGCCACCATGGAATATAACATTGAGGATTGGAAAATCAAAGTCAAGATCGGCGGCCTGGGAGTCATGGCACAACTCATGTCTCAGCACCTTGGGCACCAGAACCTTGTCTGGGTAGTCCCTTGTGTTGGAGACATTGAGTATCCTAAAGATACAGCAGCAGAGCCTATAGTGGTTACTATCCTTGAAAAGCCCTATCTAGTGAGCCTACAGTACCATATTATGGATAATATCACTTATGTCCTGCTTGACGCCCCCGTCTTCCGGCAGCAGACGAAGGCAGAGCCTTACCCAGCTCGGATGGACGACCTTGACAGCGCGATCTACTATTCGGCTTGGAACCAGTGTATCGCAGAAATAATCAAGCGATTTCCTTCGATCCATCTCTATCACATCAATGATTTCCATGGGTGCCTGGCTCCACTTTACCTGTTGCCGACGCGAACCATCCCAGTCTGCCTATCGCTGCACAATGCGGAATTCCAGGGTCGTTGGCCGTTACGGACACAACAGGAGAAGCAGGAGGTCTGCTCAGTCTTCAACCTACCTGTGAAAACTGCGACCAATTACTGCCAGTTTGGAAACGTGTTTAATCTTCTGTATACAGGTGCAAGCTATCTTCGGTTTCATCAACGCGGTTTCGGCGCCGTAGGCGTGTCTGAAAAGTATGGGAAGCGCTCATGGGCTCGGTATCCGATCTTCTGGAGCCTTAGAAAAGTCGGCAGTCTTCCAAATCCAGATCCCTCCGACACTGGTGCTGTCGGCGATAACACAGACATGAATATCTCCCTTCCGCGTCGCGAGGAACGGATCAACGACAAGCTGCAGGCGCAGGGATGGGCTGGTCTAAAGGAAGACCCCAATTCCGACCTCCTAGTCTTTGTAGGCCGGTGGTCGAAGCAAAAAGGGGTCGATTTAATTGCGGATGTTATGCCGGAGATATTATCTGCCAGACCCCAGGCGCAGTTCATCTGCGTTGGGCCCATCATCGACCTTTACGGCAAGCTGGCTGCGAGCAAGTTCGAGCGGATCATGGCCATGTTTCCCGGGCGTGTCTTCTCCAAGCCAGAGTTCACCGTGTTGCCTCCATATGTATTTTCTGGCGCTGACTTCACTCTAATCCCGTCCCGGGATGAACCTTTTGGGCTGGTTGCGGTTGAGTTTGGCCGTAAGGGTGCGCTGGGCATTGGCTCTCGCATTGGAGGCCTTGGCCAAATGCCCGGTTGGTGGTATACTGTGGAATCCGACGCGACTCGCCATCTATTGTACCAGCTAGAGACCGCAATAAAATCCGCGTTGGACTCGGCTCAAGAGGCCCGGGAAGAGATGCGCATGGTTTCTGCCAGGCAGCGGTTCCCTGTCCTGGAATGGATCCGGAAACTGGAAGCCCTGCAAAGGTCAGCCATCGAGATCCAACACGCAAACAACAGAGGAGCACTCACTGGGCCCATATCAGACGCAAATCAAGGTGGCCACCAGTCGCGTCCGGTAGACTATACCCCCCCAAATGAGGCTATGAGCCAGGTGAGCAACACCCTTAGATACCCGGCTAGTGACCAGCCTGTTGGATACGAAGACGGCAATGGGGACATCAGTACAGCGCCCTACTTCTCCACGCCCAACTCGCCGTACTGTGTCTCAGGCGCCTCCTCGCCAGCGCCGAGGTTGTCTTCTGACAGGCCCCAGTACCCATTGCAACTGGAACTGGAGTCTGGCCAGAGCACACCATTTCCTGTTTCCGGCAATATTTCCGTTTTGTCTCTGGCCTCTGTCGTAGGCGATCGCAACCAGCAGCTCTTCGAGCTGCAGAAGGTCGATCCGACCTTTACAGACAGCATGGGCCATTTCACGCGGCGCTTCGAGCAGCTGATCAACAACCTGGACAAGAAGAACTCGATGGCTGACTGCTGCATTGAGACGTTCCTGGTGAAGAGCGAGCGCAATTTCTACAACATATACAACGACGTGCAACTCAACAAAGATCGCGTAAAGAATTCCATCTCTCCGATCAGTCCGGATACCCCTGACCCTGGGACACCGCAGAACAGCAGCCGCTCTGGCTCCACGAGCGATTTGAACCAGGGGGGCTTTGACGAAATTGACCGTTGGCTTTCCCGGCTGGGGTACAGACGCCCCATCGCCGTCCAACGGTTCATGAGACGGCGGATCGGAGACTGGCCCGTCTACACTCTATTCCTAGGCCTTGGACAGATTATCGCGACCAACTCGGCGCAAATCACCCTGCTTGTCGGCCAGATAGGCGAGACAGCGACCAGGCTATACGTGATCGCAACTATTTACTGTGTCTCATCTATTGCCTGGTGGTTTATGTACACCCGTCTGCCGGCGGTGGTCATCCTCAGCTCCGCGTGGTTTATATACTGCATGGCCTTTACTATCCTTAGCATGTCCCCGTTTGGGACGTCGGCTGCTGGACGAGAATGGGCGCAAAACGTCGCCGCAGGTATCTATGCAGTAGCGTCGTCTAGCGGGTCATTATTCTTCGCTCTTAACTTTGGCGACCAAGGCCCTGTCCCTGTCAAGGATTGGATGTTTCGCGCCAGTCTTATACAGGGCCTCTCTCAGCTGTATACCGTCGCCCTGTGGTACTGGAGCTCCAGGGTCACCGCTGTTGAAGTCGGAGGCGTGTCCTCCCTCGCATTGAGCACATGGAGGCTCACGGCCGTGGCGATGCCAATAGCTGTTGTCTGCTTCCTTATTGGTGTGCTTCTGGCGCTTGGCCTGCCAAAATACTACCGCCAGGCGCCCAGTCAAATCCTTGTCTTCTACACATCGCTCTTCCGCCGCCGGACAGTTCTCTGGTTCTTCTTCATGGTCATCGTGCAAAACTGGTTCCTCGTCGCCGCCTTTGGGCGTAACTGGTCATTCCTCTGGTCTTCCAGACACGCCAGAACGTGGGAAGTCACCATCCTCGTGATCAGCTTCTTCATTATCCTGTGGGTGCTTTTCCTCAATGTCTTCCGCCGCCTGTCCAAGGAACATAGCTGGATCCTCCCCGTCTTTGGGCTGAGCCTAGGCTCGCCCCGCTGGGCGCAGATATGGTGGGGAACGTCCAATATAGGTCTCTATCTTCCGTGGGCTGGAAGCCTCACGTCTGGTGCTATCGTATCTAGATGCCTGTGGCTCTGGCTAGGTGTCCTCGACGAGATCCAGCAGGTCGGCCTTGGTATGATCCTTTTACAGACCTTGACAAGAGTCCATGTCTGCTTCGTCCTTCTCGCCGCGCAGGCGTTGGGGTCAATCGCTACTATTTGCGCGCGCGGCTTTGCACCGAATAGAATCGGCCCGGGTGGTATCTCGCCGAACGTGGTCATGTCGATGGGTACAATCGGCAATGCGTGGTTCTGGATTGCGCTGTTCTTCCAGTTACTGGCCAGGTACAAACCTTCCTCTTCTTTTGAATTTCGACGCAGTATAGACTGACTGAATACAGTTTTGGTTTCCTCCTGTTCTACCGCAGAGAACAGCTCAACCGGCCGTGAGTCTGCTTATTCTATTGACTAATAGGTTGCTTCATGCCCTCTTTCCCCAAAGCGCTGTTATGACAACATCTGGGGTCGAGGAGGAAATCACGAAGTCAGAGTACAACTCATATTCCACCTTACTAGTGTAATGTCACTTATTCTAATCCGAGCGCTAAGCCATATTCAAAAGCAACCTTTTCTTTCATTCGCAGAATATCCTTAAGACCCTGTCGTAGGAAGGTCTGCATGCCACTCACTCACCGAATCCGTTAAAAACAACTGGGGGGACATAGGGGTTTCAGTGCCGAGTAAATACCAGTATGGACAGACAATGATAGACGCGAATTCAGAAGTTACAGTGATTGATTGGAGCAATCTCATGACTATAGTACACTAGCAAAGACCAACATAATATCCATCAACTATAAAACCAAATCGAAAACCGCAATCTCCTTCACGAGCTTTTATTGAGATTAAGTTGGTTTTTCTGCAGCCGGCTTGCCTCTCCCAACATCCTGGACGGTGTCCTGCACGCCCTGTCCAGTGTCCTTGGTTGTATCGCCTAGGCCCCCTGTGGCACCGGAGACAGTCTGCCCGACGCCTTCGGTAGTCCCGCCTGTGGTCTTTCCCAGACTGTTAACCGTGCTGCCCAGGGTGTCGGTGGCGCCGCCAACTGTCTTGCCGAGAGTATCAGTCACGCCGCCGAGGAGGTCCTCTATCCACTCATGTTATCAGTGAATGCTGAGATTAGTTATAGTGTTGATGCTGAACTTACTGTTCTTGTCAGACATATTAACGATCGGTGGATTTGGTATAAAGATCAAACAGTACAAAAAGTTTCTGTAGTGCAAGTTGCAAGGTCAATGATAATACTAGTTCTCTGCCTTTTATATATCTATCCCATCCACAATTAAATAATCAAACGTCATAAGATATGACATGCTTGGGTGCAATCCGAACAAGCCCCAAAACGACAGCGCATATGGTGGCCCCGCCAATAACAAGCGTAAGAATAAATAATAATCTAACCAATTTGTCGATCAAGGCATGGCAGCCATTCAATCCAGTTATCAAGCCATGTTGTACCCCGGGTCTTCATCAGCCGTTGATCTCATTGCTGGTGGCGCATGGCATCCAAGAACAAAACCAGTCACCAGCATGTAGGGCGGAAAGCCACCTGGTGAGTATGCCACGGTTAAACAGGAAAGGCCGAGCGGGGTTTCTTCCCGAGGCTGGTTAGAATAGTGATATTTGCATTTCCTTTGCTGGCTGTGTTTTGCGACGGACAAGAGATCCACGGGCATCCCCAGACCCGGGTGACGTCACGGTAACAGCATGCGCGGCAATTGATAAATAACATTTCACGACAATCTTTGATATTCTCTGAGAAGGCTTAGGATTTGGGTTCCCATCACCCATTCTCCTGTTGGGAGGCAACTATCGGGGTCAGCTTCCGAGGACCGTACGGTTGGGGCGCCACTTCAGAATCCCTTTGCATGTCTCAATCTTTAGATGTTAGTTACACTCAGGTTCTTCTCCTGGATTGAATGAATTGGATGAAACACTTCGCGCCCGTTCACTTCAAAATGCAAAAGAACTAACTTCTGGTCTGCGCTGTTTGTCTTTCTCATTGGATACATTTCAACCAAAGGCCCTGCGCCAAAGCTCTTGCTTCAAGGCAGTTACCATATGCTGGGTTCTCTCAACTGCACCCTTATTCTCGATGGACCGTCGATGAAGGTACTGCATGCACTCCGCAACAGAGCCCCAGACCATGCACTTAAATGCCTTCGGAATTGGCATGTTTGCTTCTGTAGACTGCTCCATGGCTCGCTTATAGTTTTGCACCAACTCGCAACTCAGCTCATCTGCCATCCCCTGGACCTGTCCACACTCTAGTAAGATGGTGGGCTTGTTTGCAAGGAGCCGCTTTTGGTGTACGACAATTGCTTTGGCTGCGCTAGCAGCGTTATGTGTGGCAAGGAAGAGAGCAGCATTCGGGAAATCGAGCCTAGAGCCCTCGGGCATCCGTTGACATATCATAGTGTCTGCGATAAGATCATACGACTGATCTGTCTCGTCCTTGGTGTTATGGATATGAGAACGAATTTCATGTTCAATATATGCTCCTCGGACCAACTTGATTCCCACCCCAAAGCCACCTTCGGATGCTAGAGTCAGATGACGGTCGAGGTTTGCTTTTGACCCTTTGAGGTAGCCTTGGATAGTATTGTATACCAGTGGCTGACCGGATCTGTTATGCTTCCTCATGATCTCAATGGCCCAGTCATCGAGTCCATGCTGGAGGACCTGCTGTTCAGCGTCCAGCCACAAACGCGACCCCTGCTCTTGGGTGGCACCGCAGATTTCATCGATTGCCTTTGCTACGACCTGAGGCATAGGCTTTCTCTCTGCCATGGCATCGATACAAATGGGACCGGCACCTGTGAGTCTAGGAACATCTATTAGCATTAGCCTTTAAGCGGCCAAATCCACCTGCATACTCACTTGACTGCCAGATAATCACCAGCCCCAACCATGCGTAAAGTTTCCAATGTCCCCTTCTTCCACTCGTCTACAAGTTCATAGCATCGGTCGCTATGTACTTTCGAACCAGATCCATCATGGACCACGGCATTGGTCGGGTCCACGGTAATCTCCTTTGCATAGCCCAGAATAACTCCTTGATATCCGATTTTCTTGATGTCCGCTACTGTCTTGGAGACTTCCTGGCGGTTTGTGCCTGCGCAAAAATGGTCGTACACAGTCCAGCGAAGGATTTTATTAAGGATCCTATTGCGGTCCGGGTTGAGGATGGCGGATTCTGAATTCGTGATAATGTCGAGTGCAGCAAGCGACGGCTTGAGGAGTAATTTGGACGACATGAGAGATGTCAGGATCAGCGACCGCAGAATAAGCTTAGTCGGCAGTCTTGCCATCGAGGAGACCTCTGACGAAGCAGACTTGCTTGCTGCATCATAGAAGCCCGACTTGGTCGAGCGGTGCCGCCAAAAGGTTATGCCTCGTCGTGGGAGAATGCGAGGCATCAACCAAATATTAAAGGTGGGAAGAGACCGAGACTTCATATTGACATATAACCAGCTCAGCAAAGTTGGCGAGCAGGAGCTCTTGTCTGTTAATATTATATATCCAGCTAGAACCTCTCCATTATACCACAGATCCACCAGAGTTGCCAATGATCAACTCGCTCGCCCGATCATGTCGGTGTCCGTGCACGTCGGGATGGGCGTCCGACACACATTCCCCTGGATAACCAACCACGTTCCACAAAAAGACGGCGTAGCGGAGTATTCTGCGGGGTATACGGTGCCTGTTCTAAAGTCATACGAGAGTGGGAAAGGGAACCACCCCTCATCTTCTCCCGACTGTCGCCACTCACCGGGGATTGACGGACGGTCCGAATTGGCCATCATAGAGGACGCGTTTAGAATGATGCCTGTGCCTGTGTCAGAATATTGACTGCAGGGGTCGGGATCGCCCTCTGGGGTTCTATTGCGTGTACTATACTCCCACGTCTCCACGTACTGGGTTGTTTCCTACGTGGTTTTACTGTCGAAACTACATACCAGGGCTGTGATAGGTAACGAGTGTATATTGGCTAATGAACTATTTGCACCCTCGGTGGTCGACATCGGACCATCAAACCTCATTAGAAGGATATTGAACACTCTCCAACGGGACAAAGTCTTCCTTGATCGTCCGAGTGCTCGCGAATCTCAGCAAGTGAGCCATTGTGCCTGTCTTGTCATTCGTTCCAGAGTCCCTACTACCACCAAAAGGCTGCTGAGCCACGACAGAGCCAGTGCACTTGGTATTAAGATAGAGCATTCCCGCAGCATGCTTCAAGACAGTCTGCGCCTGGCGACTGGCATAGGGGTCTTTGGCAAAGATACTGCCTGTAAGCGCATAGCGCGAGGTAGTGTCCACTGTCTCGAGTGTTTCCTCCCACTTATTGTCAGGGAAGACATAGACGCCTAGGATAGGGCCGAAAAGTTCGCGAGACATGATATCATGGCGTGGGTTGCTGGTCTGGTATACTGTGGGATGGACATAGAACCCTTCTTCTTTTGATGCCTTTCCACCGGTAATTAGCTCCAGCTCAGGATCGTTCTTTGCGTCTTCGATAACCTGGTTGAGCTTATCGAAGGAGCGTTCATGGATGACTGGATTAATAAAGTTGCGATAGTCCTCCACAGGACCAACCTTTAACGCAGCAATTTCCTTCTGTAAATGATCCTTGAACTCTGGCCAGGCAGACTCAGTAACATAAACCCGTGAGTTGGCTGAGCACTTCTGGCCCTGGTACTCAAACGCTGCGCGGATTGTGTTCAGTGCCGCGCTCCTTATATCTGCAGAAGAATGAACCACACCCCAGTTCTTCCCCCCAGTCTCACCAACCACGCGAGGATATGAATTGTAAACTCCCTGGCCAATGGCATTCCCGATCTTCCTCTGGATGCCCTTAAAAACGGCTGTTGAACCAATAAACGACAAGCCCCCAAACTCTGGTCGTTGCAGAACTGTGTCTGTAACCCCCTCTGCATCCCCAGGCACGAACTGAATCACGTCCTTGGGAAGTCCAGCCTCGAGCAATATCTGATGAAGCAACCAGCTCGCATGCAGTGCCGAATCCGACGGCTTCCAAACAACCACGTTGCCTAACAGTGCTGCCGGCCCAACAAGCGTCGCGCCCAGCGCGGTGAAGTTGAACGGTGCAATTGCGTACACAAAGCCCTCAAGCGGCCTATATTCGAGTTTATTCCAGTTTCCGGCGGGCTGTTCCCTCGGCTGCTGGGAATACAACGACCACGCTTCCTGGATGTAGTACCGGAAGAAATCCGCCGTCTCGGCGGGTGCATCAATCTCCGCCTGCCAGATATTCTTCCCTTGACCGAGCATTGTCGCGGCTACGAGCTCAGAGCGGTATTTGCCTGTAATCAGTTCACAGGCGCGCAGGAAAATCGCGGCGCGGTCTTCAAAGGGCGTGGCTTCCCAGGCAGGTTTAGCTGCTAGAGCTGCGTCGATGGCGGCGTTGACTTGGTCGGGTGTTGCAGAGGCATATTCCGCGACTTTCTCCGAGTGCTTAGAGGGGTTGAGCTGCGTGCGAGATTCCTTTGGTTGCAATGTTGCGCCGTTGACGGTCAGAGGGATCTGGACGGGAAAGGTACGCTTCATGGATTCGATTGTCTTGGTAAGTTGGGTGCGCTCGGGCGACTGCTTCGCGTAGGTAAGCTGCGTAGTTGAGTGTTAACATCATGTCTGTATTATGAGATTTGGCATTTCTTACCATTTTCTCGTTTTCGAACTTGGGAGGGTGCCAGAGTGCAAGGCCCCTGCGGTGGATGGCGCTCATGGTGCGTTGCACCTGTTTTCCTAGACGTGGCCGCATCATATTCATGCTTGACATTTTGACATATTCTAACAATACTGTTACTCCCTGACACTTTGGGGAACAGCATCTATTTATCGACTGCTCGATAGAGGACAGGGCTCGGAGCGCCACCCCGACAGCACTGAACACTCCGCCGACACTGACCGACATTGATATGATGTGGAGACCAGAGGGTCATAATTCGTACACTTTGAAGGTGCCCGTCTTGGCTGACAAGGATCCCCTCTTGCTATACCGGCTTTTCAGAAGATTGCTCCCTTTTCGGTGGCATGGTACATATTTGGATTGCATCGGTATCTAAACATGTGGACATTCAATGAAGTGCGTGACTGACTAGTTAACTATGCTAGTACAGAAAACAAATTGTCAACAATACTAATAGCGCAATAGACTACTTCCTTGTCGCAATGTTTATCCATATAGGCCCTAACCCTTCACCAATGGCTCGCGCACTGCCGAAACATACTACATGTAAACAAGTTAGAAAGCCCTAGAGATACAGAAAGAAAGAAAGACAGACTATACATACCGGGATTATCTGCGCATTGTCTATATCCCAAACCCCGCTCTTCGCGTAGACATCCTCTTTGATAAGCCCACGGATTTCTTCTAAGGTTTCACCAGTGTAAATGATCATACTTCCGCGAAAGGGCACCTCTTTCGCCTGTTCGGGATGCGATCCTAGCATGGCACCTGGGTATTTATTAAGTATATCAGCTCAACATTTGTATATAGATGAGTGAAGGCCAACGAACCGCCTGCCAACATTCTCCCTGACTGGACCAGGGCCGGGATTCCGTCATAATGGCCTCTGTTTATATCAGTCATTGGAATTCTAGTAGTGTACTGGTTACTCACTGTCTAACCTTCTTCCGTAATTCTAAGACGTTGGGTTTGTCGGGGAGGATGCAGAGCCATTCCTTCCTGGCGGCTGTTGCCACGGTGCGCTTGGTGGCTATGGCGTGTTGAGGAGTAGCCTTCAAGCACCGCGGGAATCCGGCAGGCACACGGAAGAGTGACATATCGAATAAAGACGTGTTGGCTTTAGAATCGTTGTCGAAGTTGCCGTTGATTTAGACTTATCTCGTCCACTGTCGCTGTCCTTAATCAGCAAAGTCGGGCGGGGGTTCCGACGCCGATTCCGACAGTTATAATGGATGATAACGAGCCGAATAATTAAATAAAGTACTCAATTCGCTTCAAGTTCATCAACCCGTGGTAGATCGATGGGTGTTCTGACTACGAACGAATTATTGGGTTTTTCTTAGGCTTCAGATAACATAATCTGGGAAATAAAATAAAAAAGCTGCATAAAGTACTTTTTGGGAATAGAAAAGTAGATAAAAACATCCAAATAGTTGTCAAGTACGCCCTATCACAGACAGGCTGGTCACATCGCAGGAGTCAAGTAATCCTGCATTGCCGGGATCAACTATTCGTCCCCAGTGTTGTGGATTTTGTTTGGCAACGCGCGCTCCAGCTTCTCAGGCACAGCCTTCTGCACGCCCTTCGGCACGATCGAATCGTCCCCATCATTGAGGGCGTGTGTCTGGCGGCCAGTCCCGGAACCTGTGTCGTGTATCTTGATGGGAGTATTAGTGTTTATGAAAAGTATCAATAGAGCGTAGCATAGATACCTTGTTGGGCAGTGACTCTTCAAGGCTCCGAGGAACTTTCTCTTGCGCACTCTGTGGGACTTTAGAGCCACCCACAGCGTGGGAGTATCCCTGGTCGTGTTCGCGCTGCATGGTTAAAGGTATGGTTTTGATAGTTTTATTGCAAGGAGTAACATTAATTATTCAGGGCTTGAGTGGTGAGACTATATATCTTTCGCGGGGGTTGTTAATAGTGAAAGTCGTCATCATGCCTTCAATATGCTCCAATTAAGGAATCGAGATTGGAGGATGTTGATTGGTTCATCTTGTATCGCCGATCGTGACATTACATGAGATGGGAACACGATATCTAGATAATAACATTCAATAGGCCAGTGAACTCGGTAATAGATTGCTCAACGTCGCTATCCATGATTATCGCGTCATGGTGAGATGTACTGTTCTTGATTCAGAGGTCCATTGGCTGCCGGCGGCAACTTGCTGGGTAGCACGACCGGCGCCTAGACAAGCCTTTGATTCACTCAATAGGGCATGATTGTTAGAGGAATTCAGCGAGGGAGGAGTGCACGGCGATCTCGTTATGTATCGCTCGTCTTTAAAGCCATTGTAGGACGTATTGGCTTGTTGGCCTAGAGTGCAAATTACTGTCAGAAGATATATAATATTCAGCCTACTAGCTTCAGTCCCTAGCTTCTATATTTACGCGATCTCAAGCTCCATTCTTATATAGCCGGCTGTCCTTCTCCCTAGATTCCGGTTCAGGTCTTCGGTTAGGGCACCGACTTTATCGCGAGACCCAACAGATATAAAAGAGTCAGAGGGGGCCGGCCCTTATGAGCAGCGGGTGATGTGTGATGTCATGCTCCTGGGTGGCAAACTGGGGGAATTGAAAGCAATTAGAGCTCGAAATTCATTCCAGGTGTTTAATAATGTTTGACTCAATTCAATTCAAGTCTCACCCGTGGTAGCTCGATGGGTGTTCTGGCTATGCGGTTCTTCGTCGATTGGAGAGGCCGCTGGTTGATGCTGCAGCTCTGGACTGTACGTCTGTCTCCACGCCACTCGAAAACACACTGAATGAGCCTGCTGCAATGCAGTTCGAGCATCACACAAGAATCCCATCTTCAGACGGCTATTAAATAATCAGTCGTGGTGCCGTTGGCACAAAACTGTGGTGTCCTTGGCAATTCCCATGTTTCCTATACGAGAAGCCCGGCAATTATGCGCACTCCTCTACTTAGGGAAAGGGGTTCAGCCTGATGCCTGGGAGCAAAAGAGGGGCTCGCCTTGGCTAAGGTATGGCCAAGGTAAAGCAGTAGTTCAAGAATCGATCACACTTTCCATGGTGGAGGCTCGTGCAACGTAGCTATAACAACGGGTTTCCGTCTAAGCCTCTATCGAAGGTCAAAGAATAAAATGCATTGGGAATACAGGACTCTTTATTCCAGGACCCCCCGCTCCCTCATCTTCGCCGTCGTCGCCAATGTCGGCCCCGGCAACGCCAGCACCACGAGGAATACAACATGAAGGCATCGTGGTCACAAGTGCACCATATGGTAACCGACACGGAGGACTGGTATCATCGCCAGTCTCCCCATGAGCCTCCCGATTCATGTGCGGCCCAACGTGCCCGACACCGCGCAGCCCCCTTTCGTGCCCGTGGAACAGATGGTGGGAACCAGTCCAGCAACAACCCCCGCTGCCGTGGCGTGAGGATGGCCTCAGCCAGTTTCCCTTCACCGCGACCTGCGTGTTGCTGTCGTTGTTGCGCGACGATCGCGCTGGTGATGCCACCGGCCCAGCGACATCCAGTTCCAGCCGCTATCAACGGTGTTCCGGGCGGACTGCACCGAGTATGGCCTGGTCGTCCTGGACATCTCCGACCTCGACAGCGGTGTCAAGTACAGCATTGTTGCGTTTCCCGTGGACTACATGGCGGAGGTTCCGTCTCGCGAGAAGTCCTTCAGCTGGGATGCCGTCGAAGACCCCCAGCCGGAAACGGAACCAGATATTATACCTGTGAGCCCGCGGCCTCGCGTGCCGTTATCAATTGCTCGGTGGGCAGGGAAGTATTACAGCTGGTCGGGCCTGGAAGACCACCTCAACATCCTCCGACTGGAGGAGACGCCGCTGGTTGATGCGGCAGCCTTGGATTGTACGTACAGTCTGTTCATGCCTGTGGGATGCGGATAATTCTGCAGACGCTGACGGGAGAATCATAGATATCTGGCCACAGGAGCTGGAGGATCCGGCTCGAGGATCTTCAAAACGTGCTCTCTCGCGCATTTTGAAATGTCAGTGGATGACTCTGCTCCATATGAACCCATATCGATCGCAGTTGCTAACCCTCTCCGACAGACTTCAAACCTTCAAAGAAGGCCAGGTCTACCCCCCGATCCCCTTCTGATATGGTAGGCTACACGTTAGTATACGAACCGCCGCGAGACGTATACATGAGCCACGCAAAAGATGATGGATCGATTACAAGAGCCTCGAGCATGACCATATCAGATGAACCGCCACGAACTGTCCCAGTGGACATGGATCGCACTATTGATAATCTACTGGTTCCCACCCAGGAGCCCGTCTCCCCTCCCCTCGATAACCAAGTACTCGCCCGAAATGACCTTGTATGTCATGGACAGACGGAGCCTGTTTCTACTTCCGAAGCCCTAGCGCGTCAGAAGCGGTTAGCCTACTGTGTCTTTCCGGCCCGTGCCGTCAGTGTCCGTATTGTCGTACGTATTACCAAAACAACCAACCACTCGAACACCCCGCATTGAATATCAGAAGAAGACACCCCGCATTGAATATCAGGCCATCGGGCCGCTATTCCTCCCCTCGGACAATGGATAATTCCCCGCTTGGGACCGACATTGAATCTCTTCATTCTTCTAACTGGCAGCGCTCCTTCACGTTCCTCTCTTTACAGCCCCGCCAAGCCGAGCCCACAATGCCCACTCTCGATCCCAACCTTTACACCGTCGCATGGATCGCCCCACTTGAGATAGAGGTACAAGCTGCCTTGGCAATGCTAGATAAAGTGCATACGGAGGGGTTTCCGGTCAGTCCCGGTGACGACTATGTGTTTCACGCCGGCGAGATACACGGGCATAATATCGTAGTTGCCACACTCGCTGCTGGCCAACCATACGGCACAAGTTCTGCAACATCGCTTGCAGCTCATGTGAGGAAATCTCTCCCGAACCTGTGGTTTGGGTTCCTAGTGGGCGTCGCTGCAGGCCTGCCGAATCTCGCGTGCTCCCCGCCGCGCGATATTCGACTTGGTGATGTTGTTGTAGCCCTTTCCGAGGGCGATTACCCAGCCATATTACCGTATGGTTTGGGCAAACAGAAGGGTGCAAGTGGCTTTGAGTTACTACGCTATGGGCATTCGCTGCCTCAAACCACGCGTGTCGTCTGTTCTGCGATAGGTAAGATCAAGGCAAAAGAACAAGGTACGGAAGCAGTTACAAGATACTACAACGACGCGGCGAGGAAAGACACAAGGTTCTCTGACCCCGGTCAGGAGAACGACATTCTTTACCCATCTCGTGATGATACGCCAGTTCCTCGACTACGCCGACCGGATGCTAAACGAACATGCGTGTGGTATGGCCCGATAGGCTCCGGTGATCAGCTGCTGAAAAGTAGTCGAGATAGGGATGAATTGAGAGACAAATACAACGTGATTGGCCTGGAAATGGAAGCCGCTGGTGTCATGAATGAGATCCCAGTAGGAAATATTCGCGGGGTTTGCGACTACGGCGACGAGCGAAAGAATAAAGATTGGCAGCCCTATGCAGCGGCGATGGCAGCGGCGTTCGCAAAGGCAGTGCTATCGGAGATCACCCCAAAATATATCACCCAATCACCAGGTACGTTGCTATGTTATGCCACTTTACTGTACTTTGTGACGACTAACTTGTGCAGTCTTCACGGACAAAGACAATTCCTGCCTGCGAGATTTGCTAGTCGCCGATCCAGCCACCGAGCTGCGGCGCATTGAGGCCATCAAGGGCGGTTTACTGGATGACTCGTTCCGATGGGTGTTGGGCAATGCCGAATTCCAGAAATGGCGTAGCAAGCATCAAAGCCAATTGCTTTGCATCAAAGGTGATCCTGGCAAGGGCAAGACCATGCTTATGGTTGGGATAATCAAAGAACTGTCGCAGCATATTCAACCACAGCCATCACAATCAATCGCATACTTCCTGTGTCAAGCAACCGACCCCAGGCTGAGCAACGCAACCAGTATCCTGCGCAGTTTAATCTATATGCTGATCCGGCAACAGCCACATTTGATTTCATACCTGCGAGAAAAATATGATACCAACCCAAGGCTCTTTGAAGTTGGAAACCCATTCTACAGCTTGTCTGCGATTTTCGAAAACCTGATCCAACATTCTACACACGCCATAACCTATCTACTTGTTGATGCTCTTGATGAGTGTGAAACAGGCCTATCTGATCTGCTTCAACTTATTGCAAGGACCAAGTCTGTGTCGGCCACCCAGGTGAAGTGGATCGTCTCTAGCCGAAACAGGGACGATATCGAGCAAGCAATTGATTTTGGCAATGAGGAAACCAAGCTCAACCTGGAGCTAAATGCAAATTATATATCCGAAGCCGTTGCAGTATATATTGATTATAAAGTCTCTCGGCTGAAATCACTTCAACGCAACAGAACCCTCTTGGAACAGGTCAAGGAACAACTGCGTCGCAAGTCAGATGGCACGTTTCTATGGGTGGCCTTGGTGATCCAAGAGATGCAGAAGTGCTGGCGTTCGGCAGCAATGATCAAGTTGCTGGAGGGAATTCCCCGAGGCCTAACTCCACTCTATGACCGAATGCTTCAACAAATACAACGTTTCGAGAACTTAGACCGCGAGCTATGCATGTTAGTCCTCTCAATTGTTATACTTGGATACCGACCGCTTCACCTGCACGAATTATGTCGGTTAGCTGGCTTGTGTGATCAACAAGACGGCCTTGGGGATTTGGAGAATATAGTGGACATGTGTGGATCATTCCTCATAATCCGGGAAGACTATGTTTACCTGATACATCAATCTGCCAAAGAGTACTTCAGTGATGACAAGGTATCCGCTGCCATTTTTCCATCCGGGCCCTCTGCAATACATTACAGAATATTCAGCAAGTCCCTGGAAAATATCTCAAGCAAACTACGACGCAATATTTACAATATTGATGATCCAGGAGCTCCAGTCTCTGAGATCGCGACCTTTCGACCATATCCTGACCCGCTGTTCGACCTGCGATACAGTTGCACATATTGGTTAGACCATTCGTTTGTTTCAATACGCCCGGAAAGGCCTGAAGCATTGGATAACCAAGTATTATGCTTCTTCGAGCAACATCTCCTTCACTGGTTGGAAAGTCTTGGCTTTATCAGCGAGCTGCGGCACGGCATATTAAGCCTCAAAAGGCTTTCAGCTCGTCAGAGCCAGCACCAGACTATCTTTAAAGAGGCCGAAAGGTTTGCAAGTGCAAACGCTGTAATCATTCAAGAAGCACCTCTACAAGTATATAGTGCCGCACTTGTCTTCTGTCCCCAGGAAAGCTTAACCAAAAGAATCTACTGGGATCAGCGGTCCAACTTCATAAAGCAGGTATATGTAATACAGGAGTCCTGGGATCCATGTGTCCAAGTGCTTGAGGGCCACGAAGACTCGGTCAAAGCGGTGGCTTTCTCACCTGACGGGCAGACAGTCGCCTCAGCCTCTAATGACAGGACTATCCGGCTCTGGGACACAGCTACTGGTACTGAGAAGCAGACCTTTAAGGGCCACAGAGACTCAGTCCATGCAGTAACATTTTCCCCTGATGGACAGATAGTCGCGTCTGCTTCTTCTGACCAGACTATCTTACTCTGGGACACAGCAACTGGTGCTAAGCAGACTCTTGAGGGCCATAGAGGCTCAATCCATGCAGTTACCTTTTCTCCTAATGGACAGATAGTCGCGTCTGCTTCTTCTGACCAAACCATCCAGCTTTGGGGCACGGCTAATGGTGCTAAAAAGCAGACCCTTCAGGGTCACAGCGGCTCAGTCTATGCAGTAGCATTTTCCCCTGATGGACAGAAAGTTGCTTCTACTTCTGCTGACCAAACCATCCAGCTTTGGGGCACGGCTAATGGTGCTAAAAAGCAGACCCTTCAGGGTCACAGCGGCTCAGTCT